>BQNB010054541.1:2282-39492 GCA_026074375.1 Tanacetum coccineum
GGGGGAATTACATATATATCCCTAATTTGCAGAGAAATTACATATATATCCAAACTAACTTAATTTTTACATATATATCCCTCATTTTGTTTCAAAATTACGTATATATCCCTCTTTTTTTTTAAATTCTAGAAAATTTCTAAAAAAAATTCACAATATCGTGTATGTTGGTGCATAAAAAAGTTGTGAAAGAAGCCTTCCTAACAGTGGATAGTTTTGCCAAAAAATATTATGAAAAAAACGTTTGTGCATTAAATTTTTTTTTGTGCATCAAAAAATCGTTTTTGTACCCAACTTCATTTGACTTTTTACATCAAAATTTTATTGCACATCATACTATAACAAGTTGAAAATTTTAGGCATTAATAAATTTTTGTGCATCAAAATTTCGTTTTGTGTGCATTAAAAAAATATAAAAACTTCCTTTACAAAAATTTTATTGATTCACAAAATTTTATACTTGTTATATACTATGATGCGCAATAATATTTCGATGAAAAAAATAAAAAGAAGTTCGGTACGAAAACGAATTTTTAATGCACAAAAAAATGATTTAATGCACAAACATTTTTTTAACAATTTGTTTTGGCAAAACTATCCACTTTTAGAAAAGCTTTCTTCACAACTTTTTTATGCACTAACATACACGATCTTGTGAAATTTTTTCAGAATTTTTCACGAATATTTTTAAAAAGAGGGATATATATGTAATTTTGAAGCAAAATATGGACATATATGTAATTTTTAAGTTTGTTTGGATATAGGTGTAATTTCTTTGCAAAATAGGGATATATATGTAATTCTCCCTTAATTATTTGTCAAGTCAAAACACTATGCATAAGTTGATTTTTATATATGTTTTTCAAAATAAACCCAAATTGTATACTAACTAGGCGAATAAAAAATGACGGTGTATATCGACAAATAATTATACTTGCGAAATCGTTATTCTTGTTCGACCCTCGATGCAAAACGTGTGTTTTTTAAATACAAAACGTGTTTTGTAAAAAGTAATATAGTATGTTTTTGAAAAGTTGACAAGTTTAAAATTGATCAAATTTAATGTGTATTAAGAGGTGTTTAAGGGTAATTTAAGCAAAATACATTAACTCAAGATCGAAGATTTTAAGAAAAAACATATAAACTCTTTATAAGTAGTATAGATTTATAGTGAATACAAAAAATAACAAATACCTTTTATAAGATTCTCTCTGTTTTTATTTTTAACTAATTTGATTACTTGCTTAAAAATGCTCAAACTTATAAAAAGCTAACTTTTCCAGTACAGGAACTATGATTAAATACAACAGTGATTACCTATTGGTGATCATCATGTCAATTTTTAAGTGAGGAGCTTTTTGAGTCCACATTACAACCAAATGGCACATCAAAAACCTATTTAACCATCAAAAAGCCCTTAAAAAAAAGTCGCCTGTACATCAAAAAGCTATTTAACCATTCTTCTGCAAGCAGACTCCTACACTTATATAATGAACTAAACACAGTATTGTTACTGCGTCCAGAAATGGTGTAAATTTACTTAAGCACTGTTTTCAACTTCGTCAACTGGAAATAAGTATCTCCAATTAGAAACATGTACAATTTATTTGGGAAGGATGATAGTTAATCACAAGCTAACCACAATATTAGAAAAAACAATGCTGACCAAACTCGGGTGTTCATGTAGAATTGCTGCTGAGTAGAACTCTACATGTTGTTTCTTTTCTTAGTCTATATCTTTCCGAAATGCTTTAGAGAGAGATTTCAAGTTACCATCTTTGATACTGCACATATGATATCTAGGAAACAACCACGAAAAAATCGTGCCAGGGGCAAAACTTGAGAAAAGAACAACAGTAACACATCCTTTGTATGTAAAAAGAGAAAAAACCAAAGTGTTCTACTATGTATTCTGTGCACAGTGACTGAAATCCAAACATTGTCTTGGTCAAAGGACTCGAGCCAACTATAGTCAAACAATCTATATCATGACAGCCAAATTTCAAAATCATCAGATGGACAAATAGCTGACTGTTGGTGATCCAATGAAGCGCGAGTGTGTTGATCGGAAAGACCTCTCGTATGGATCAAGATCAGCATCTGCTGGTGTTCTCATTCTGCGATACTCTTCAATCATATTTGTCAGTGATTCCAAGATTTCTGATATTGGTGGTCTGAATCCCTTCTCAGCCTGCATTGTGTCCAATAGTAAAAAGATATCAACTTTTGGAAAGAAATTTCGAAGGATTTGTTTCAGTAAGTAATACCTGAGTACAAAGCGAGACAATATCAGCAAATCGTGAGAGAGCCTTGGCGGGGATTGTTTTTCTGAGAGCTGGTTCAACCATCTCATCCAATGACTCATTGTCATGAAGCCGTGAAGAAGCCCAGTTCACTAAGGAGTTCTCTTCTCTTGGTTCCAGTCTGTTAAAAAAACAAGGTAAGAATAAAGAAACCAAATATCAAATATGACATAATTACATAATTACCCATCAGAAGATTTCTTTCCAGTTAATAGTTCCAAAAGCAGCACTCCAAAGGCATATATGTCATCCTTCTGGTTACCAGATACTGGTTGGATGTATTCAGGAGCGATCCCACCATTGTCCGCTTCAGACGCCTAAATCATCATTATATGGATTTATTGATACATTATAATAAACAAACTCACACTCAAGTTTATTCTCTGTTCATATATAAATCATAGACAGTTTTATAAAACGAAGCTAATGCCTGTTGCAAAATTTGCTGCAACACTGGTGGATCAGGAAAATAAGTAAAGGTAAAAAATAGTCAACTATCTAAATTGTTACTATTCATGTACCTCAGCTCTAGCACTATTGATAGTCAGGGGCTTCAAAACAGCTAAACAGCAGTCACATATGCGAGGAGTTAAATCTTCGTCAAGTAAAACATTAGCAGCTTTCAAATTTCTGTGCGCCAAAGGAGGCACACATGTGGAGTGCAGGTAGCTGAAAACATTATATTAATGTAACCAAAATTAGAAAATTATTAAAATAAATATACATGTTTACTCTCATACCAAAATAATTATTTTTCTTGGCAGAGACACGAAACGCTTACTTCAAAGCTCTGGCTATTCCAATAGCAATTCTCAGACGAATGCCCCAAGATAAAGGCATATATGCTTCAGAATGCAAAGCATGGTCAAGTGACAGGTTTCTTACGTATTCATACACAAGCATATGTTGCCCCTGCTCGACACAGTACCCATGAAGTGTTATGATGTTTGGATGCCTTAATCGTGAAGCGTTCCAAATCACCTCTAAAAACTGCTGTTCTTCATGAAGAGAGAGTGCTACTGTGCTTATGCATTTCACAGCAAAAACCTTACAGTAGCCAAAAATACAACAAATAATCAGAATTAAATAGTTATACTTGATTTTAGTTATCAAAAGGTGGTCGAGAGTGTACCTGTCCATCAGGGAACTCTGCTTTGTACACTGTGCCAATAGATCCTTCACCTAGAAAGTTACTTCTGCCAAAGTTATTTGTCGTTAATTCCAGCTCAGCGACAGTGTATAGCTTTGCACCTATAGGAACTCTACTCTTCTTAGCAAAACTTCTTCTTCTGTTCACTCTCACGACTTTAGTACGGACTGAAGGTACATGTCTTAGGCCAGTAGTTGGTGAGCTGATAACCGAGACTTCAGGACTCTCTTCAATGGCTATAGATGAACAATCTGTAATTGAAAAATTAAAAGAAAATATGATTAACATTAGAAATTTAATAATATAATCATATAATATGAAGTTATCAGTGAATAGTGATTTTTTGAGCTTACCTTTTGCCATACTGATTGGAAGAGAATGACACGAGCCTTCACTGCTCTCTGGTCTTGTACGCTTTCTGCCACATTTATGGAAGCGAATCATGGCGAAAAGTAGTAAGCATGCTACCACAAGAGCACCTACACCGATCAAAATGCCAACTTTGCCAAAGCCCTTCCTCTTATGCTTGCTTGATATAGAGAAAGGATTACTCTTAAATGCACTTGACTCGGTAGATGGTGGAGATGTAATATTCTCCAAATCAGACGGATTGTCCAGAGGGAAATCCCAGGGTGGACCGTTGTTCCCTTTGTCGAACATATTACCCCCAAACCTGAAAGCGAAAATGATAAAAGGTGAGTAAAAAGGTAATATATATTGTAAAAGAACTGAAATGAAAAGACGAATGATACAAGGTTAACTGTGGTAACTTACCACAGGTTATGTATATATTGGAATTGTTTTGGAATAATGCCACTAAAATGGTTATCTTGTATGTTCCTGACACATTGTATACATATAAAATTAGCATCATTAAAAAAAACTCGAGATAGATATTACAAACAACTTACAAATCTGTTAGTTGAAGGCTAGCTAGAAAGATTACTGATCCTGTAAATTCATTATTCTGCAAGAACCTGCAAAGTCATTCCAATTATTAATTAACTAAAGACCAATTTATACGTGAAGAGGGAGTTTATGAGAAGGGAAACTAACAGTCTTGACAGGCCTTTGAGCGTTCCAAACGAACTTGGTAAGTCTCCAATAAATTGGTTGTATGAAAGATCCCTGTGAGAACAGAGTATATAAGGCTCAAAAGAGGTCACATTAATAGTCATTTGAATCATATCGATGATAAGTTCATGACATACATTTCTTTGAGAGCCGATAGGCCTGTAAATACGTTTCCAACAGGCCCTGACAAAAGATTGTGGCTCAAATTCCTGCAAGGAGAAAGATCATGAGTGTTTGGTTGTCGGTGACGGACTGAGGGTAAGTTAATGGGAGGAGTAACTTACATATGGCGAAGATTTTTTATGGATGATAATGAGTAAGGTATGTATTGGCTCAAATTGTTGCATGCCAAATTTCTGCAGTCACAGGTTAAAGGATGAGTACATTAAAGAACAGAAATACTTGTCAAAGAGGTTCATTATGTATGGCAATATCAGTAGAGTGAATCTTACAAGTGTGTTAGATTCGAAGGCAAACCATATGGAATTTCACCGTAAATGCTGTTGTTGCTAACATCCCTAGTATTGAAGCGCCACATTTTAAAGAGTAAGATATATTTATACCATAGAAATTTAACTGGACTAGCCATAGCATGATCAGGACTTACAGTTGCTTTAAGTGATGGAAATTTTCGAGCTGGTAACCAAGGTTTCCACTAATGTTTAAGTTGTCTATTTTACTGCAAGTTAAGTGAAATAAGGTAAGTTCATTGCATAATATCAATAAAGAGCCAGCATTTCTGAAATTATTAGCTTATAGCCACACATATGTCTATGAAACAGCATCATCTGAATAAAATACGGTTTAGCAACTGCACGTCTGCACCTCTTTTGTAATACTCGGATAAGCACTTATGACTCACTCAAATGGTTCAATGAAACTAAATGGAGGAAATACTTAAACTTACATTTGGATGATTGAAGAACCGACACAGGAAACTCCAGTCCATGATTCTTGACATGGATCACCGCCAGTTAATTTCCATCCCTTAAGCTGAGGCGGAGTATTAAACGACCTATATAGATCCTGAATAGCTTTAACTGCACATATTACACAAAACTATTAGAGGCAGTACTTGTTGTATAGGTTAACCAAATCTATAACCGATTCAGTAACCTCACAAGAAAATTCAACACCTTCAAGCTATATCAGAATCTCGACAAAAATAAAGTAAGCACACACCAATATTTTCCTCACACATAGCTATATTAGGCTACCATATAGTTCATGTGATATGCTGATTTGCAGTATTTATTACATAGATATGGCAACATCATTTTAATAAACACAAACTGTAGATAAAACAAAAATGAATGATTTTCATTGAACAACATCTTATCTACAAAACCCGATTAAAACTTCAATAATGTGAATCCGATCAAGTTTATCCAAACCCTTAAATACATTAGAATCAAGTTTATTAGGATTAATTCCTAGGCTACCATACAGTTTATTAGGATTAATTCCAAGGCTACCATACAGTTCATGCAATTTGGTTATGTGCAGTATACAATCAATATCTTACAAAAATCACAAAAACTGCAGACAAAGCAACACGACTAATTTCCGTTGGACTTTATGTTAATGCCATCACCTTATCTCCAAATTCCGACAGAACGTCAATAACGTGAATTCAGTCAAAAGAACCATTCCAATATCTACTAACATCAATTTCCCCAAATAGCGATAAAACTTTAAGTCCCATTAGGCTAAAAACATGCAACTATCCGTATCAACAAAATCACAGTTGTTCAATCAACAACATCACCAAGAAACCAGAATTCATTAATAATCACTAACAGAAAGAAAAAAAATCAACACAAAATAACAAAAAGTAACGAGAATCGAGAATTATACCATCAACCAAGAAACCAAAATACGTCCATAATCACTACACAAAAACACTAATCAACAAAAAATAACAAAATTATCTACGAACTGAGAAGCATACCATCGGAATTATCAGTATGTGCAGAACATCGCGTAACCAGAAACACGAAAAACGCAAATACACCAAAGTACAACCGTCTACTTCCAGAATTCATCGTCTCAAAACTTATCTCTTCAATAAAATCATCCAAACAACACCTTAATAATCACCTGAAAACACAAATCAAAGCAAATTAACCGTAGAATTAACATCAAAATCAATAACAGCAGCAACTAATCAAAAGAAACGAAAGTAATTTTCACTGTTTAACGCGATACGCAAACGAAATTGATCACATTACGTCAAAGTAAACGAAACTAATGAAAGTTTAACCGTACGAACACTATACCAAGTGTAAAAAAATGATTACGAATGCGATAATCAAAGTGATTGAGAAAAATTAGGGTTCTTGAAATACCTTTGATTTAAAGAAGATTAAAATCGTGAATTTAGTGAAAGAGAAGTGAAAATGAGTGAGTTGAAGTGAATAATTGGGGTAAAAAAAGGATATGTGGTGCCACGTAAGCTAATGGGATGTTAGTTTGTTACGTTTTCCCGCGCAATTGTGTGGTATGAATTGGTGGTTATGAGTGGCGTGTTGTAATTTGTGCTTTAAAACGTGCAGGGAAAGGGTGGGTTTGTGATATTTGTGGGGATCGACAAAACTGGACCGGATCGATCAAAATCGGATCGAATTGAAAATGACTTTGGCTAAAATACTGGATTGAAGACTGGACCCAGTCCGGTCCGGGTTGATCATGTCCCTTTTGGTACGGTCTTCGGTCCGGTCCGGTCCAACAAGACATAATTGTCGGTTTTTTCGTAAGACCGAACCGAACCGGACCGGACCGAGAACCGAAAATAAGAAAAAAACATGGACCGAGGACCAGACCGAAATAGGTTCAGTCCGGTCGGTACGGTTCGGTCCGGTCCGATCCGGGGTCCGTTTTGCTCACCCCGAGTACAATATCAACGATTTTTTTCCAATTTATCGATTTGGTATGTGAACCTTTTTTTGTTCCACTCCATGTAACATACTTCCGTGTTTTGTGTTAATATGCACTAAGCTTTACAGGCTATCGGGAAAAAAATTATAAAATCGAAAAAAAGTACATGACATGTTTAATACTATAGTAAATTGCATGGATCGTCCTTCTAGTTTGGCCCAAATATCATCTACTGTCCATGGTGGTTTCATATTACATTGACAATCATTAACTTCAAAAAAAAAATTATAAACATTCTTTTAAAAATACGAAGATTTTTATAAACTTTTTTTCTCCGCTAAAATTACTAATTTTTTTAAATATAATCAAAACTCTTAAAATTACTAATTTTTTTATAAACTTCTTTTTTGCTTAAAATTGTTTTTTGACACACGTTTTTATGCACATTTTTATATACGTTTTTATACACGTTTTTATATCCATTTTTATACACGCTTTTATACACACATTTTTATACACGTTTTTATACACATTTATACACATTTTTACACGCGTTTTTATGCTTACATTTTCATACAGGATTTTATACACCCATTTTTATACAAAGTTTTATACACATGTTTTTATACACACATTTTTATACACGATTTTATACATATATTTTTATACATATATTTTATACACGTTTTTATACGCACATTTTTACACATATTTTTACACATGTGTATTTAAATGTGCGTATAAAAACGTGTATAAAAATAGGTGCATAAAACGTCTATAAAAATGTGTATAAAAACGTGTATAAAAATGTGTGTATAAAAACGTGTATAAAAATATGTGTATAAAAATGTGTGTATTAAAACGTGTGAAAAATATGTGTATAAAAATGTGTGTATAAAACATGTATAAAAATGTGTGTATAAAAACGTGTATAAATTTTAAAAATACTTAGAAAAAAATATATAAACGACCGTTAGTATAAAAGACTAACGTTGCAAACGTTCGTTGGCTAAAAGTTGTTGCAAGATTCGAAGTCAGAAACATGAGCTGCTTGACAACCCGTTTTGCAAAAATTATTTGAAAATGCAAAAAAAATTCATAATTTATAAAATTATACGGGATCCTTGCTAAGACCTTATATCACAAGGATGCGAAAAGAAACTTTCCAAAAGGGTTATTTAAAGTTGTTAAAACAAGCTCACAAGTTGACCTATTTCTGGGCAGATTTAGGGTTTCTTACAACTATGTTTTAACAACTTTCAACACAACAAATCTATAGTGGTGATATGAAATGAAGTATGATAAGTAAAATATATATGAACTGAGTAATATAAGATGCTTACAAAGATGGTAATTAAGTGATCAAGAAGTGCACAAGAACAACCCAACAACACTAGAAAACCCTAATTCTTGATTACTAAACCTTAGTTCTTGTATAAACCCTTAAACCAAAACTTAAAAACCTTACTTGGACTCTTGCCAAAAAAAGGGGAGAAAAAAAGTATGTTTTTGTGTTTTGAATGTGGTTGTAAGAGTTGTTAGGTTAGGTCCTTATATAGTAAGAAGAATAGGCATGGTCAAAAGCATATTTAGTGCCAAATAGTAACTAGTTATCCTATATTAGACCTTGAGTATGCATGGGGAAGGGGAGATACCCTTTGGGCCATTCCATAAGCAAGAGAAAAGGAGGGGGAGACACAAGATGAAGGGACTTTGCTTAGGTTGCTTGTTCTTGGTTTATGTTAAACATGATTAAGTACGGTTAGGGTTACAAAACAAAAGAGGGATGTTGGACTTACCCCTTTGGGAGGCCGGTTAGGTAGGAGAGGAGCGGGAGGGATTTTTTTTTTTAATGTGTATTATACTTGTAGATGTGTTATTACAGAGGTGGTAAGGGTATTGGGTATGTTGTGCATGCATGCATGAAATGTAATGCGAGACTTGAATGACTTACGTAAAATTTGTAAAACCATATGCAAATGATTATATAATCATGCTCGTGAGAATGATAATGTACTAGTTAAACGTAGAATAAAGACGGGATACGTTAAAAGTTATTAGGTAAATGTGAACTTGGAAAAATGTTAGTTGTCACATAATATAATAAGTTCTAATCGCTTATAATTATGACAAAAAATAGACACAAATACATTAAAATATTCTATATACTTTCAAATTATTGCTTTTTATTTTTTTTACAAAATCTCGTGCGCTTGTAATTAGAAGTGAAACATGAACGATTATGACTTTTGACATAATTATTATGTGAAACATGACCGATTATGACTTTTGACATAATTATTATTTTTTCTCATTCAGTTATGTCGTATTTTACTCAAGTATCATCTGTTACGAAAGTCAAACAAGCTGTATTTTACTAAAGTATCACCGGTTACAGAAGTTGCAGTTCGTTGTGTTGGAAATTTAGTGCAATTGTGGTAATCGGATCATACTTGGAAATGGGTTTGGATGTACGGAGTGTACACCCATCAAGTCATTGATTTTGTCCTGACGAATCAGAATGGGGGGGGGGGGGGTGGGGGGGGGGGGGGGGGGGGGGGGGGGGGAGGGCAGTTGGTCTTTAGTGGTTTAATATTAAATGGGTGGTTACAACATTTAAGTGGCAGTTGACTAACATTAAATGTTTGTAATATCAATTGCTTATTTAAGTAAGCAGAATTTGACCTGCATTAAAATGATCATATATTTAATTTGGTCCTCTACTCTCTCTCTATCTCATTTCTTAAATTATGGAGGATAATTATGGAAGAGATTAATTGGCCATTAATCTCTCATTAATTCCATGAATAGGTTTTGAGTAAATAATCCCCCTATAATGTAGGGATCTACAATTGCATGGAAAAGACAAACAGAAAACAAAAAGCACATAGAAAGACGCAGGTTTCTTATGATAGTGGCTAGAACAAGAACAAACACTCAACACTTGGTTTTATCCTAAGGAGGTATTCGTGATACTCAGGCATAGGGTCGAATAATCTTCTTTGGAAAGTGATTACACGACTTCAAGTGATATCCAGTAACCATCTTGGTAATTAGTTAGGCTATTGATTGTCCTTCAATACTTCACACAACTTACAGAAATTGACGCAAAAAACGAAACTAGTCCAGTTATCGATAAAGAAGGAACGGACCTTTACATCTAGAATTTCCACGAACAACACACAAAAAAAACACACACTTCCACCGAAAATACCCTAAACCTGAATCTAGGATCTACTAACACCAACAATCAAAGAGATTATTTTTTGTGATAATCAAGGTTGTTGCTGCAATGAAACACACATGGCTCAAACATTGCCAAGCTTACAAGTTGAATGGGGGAGGGGGTGAACTTTAAGAAGGCAGAAGAAGATGCACTTCTTGCTTTCTAGCATGAGTGTAGTGTATGTGTTGACTACTCCTATTCTTGAAGATGGTGGTAATGATGCAACCGTGGAACAAATCACGAAAAGGAATAAGTGGGATAATGATGACTATGTCTGCAGAGGTCTAATCCTCAAAGGTATGTTTGATCTTTTGTTTGATATTTACTAAAATATTGAATCTTGAAAAGAAATGTGGAATTCCTTAGAGGCCAAATATATGGCTGAGGATGCATCAAGTAAGAAGTTGAATCTTGAAAAGAACTATGGAATTCCTTAGAGGCCAGATATATGGCTGAGGATGCATCAAGTAAGAAGTTCCTTGTTAGTAATTTCACCAATTACAAAATGACCGATTCTCTCTATAGACCAGTTATGGAACAATACAATAAACTTTTTGGAATACTGGTAGATTTACACAACATAAAATGAACATGGATGAGGCCATTCAGGTCTCTTGTATCATTGATAAACTCTCTCATTCTTAGAAAGATTTCAAGCATACCTTAAAATATAAGAAGGAAGAGTTAACTCTGGTTGAGTTGGGAAGTCATCTACGCATTGAGGAGTCCCTCAAGGTGCAGGATAATGACAAGCCAAAAGGTAGCAATGTTGCTGGTCCATAGTAATTGGACGTGGTTGTGTAGATCTTAGATTTAGTTCTGAAAAGATTGTTTCCTTATTTAATATTTTGCATGTTCCTAATATTAAGAAAGATATGGTTTCTAATATTAAGAAAGATATGGTTTCAAATGGTATTTTGAATCATTGTGTTTATAAACAAGTAACTGAAATCTGATAAATTTGTTTGGTCTAAACATGGTGTGTTTATTGGTTTTGGCTATTTTTGTAATCAAATGTTTAGGCTTAATATTGTTAATAATATTGGTAAATCAGCCTTTATGTCAACCTTTAAACTGAATGATTTAATATATGGTATGTTTTAGATTGGGAAATTCCACTTTAATAGTAATATGCACAGATATTGTCTAGAGGATTGGTTAATCGTTGTTTTGACAAGGACACTAAAAATCTAAGACTTCTGCATGCTTGACAAAAAGTACATAGAAACGATTCACAATGTAAACCTGAAACTGAGAATTTGGGAGCTGATCTAAGTATACCTTATGTGATTTGCATGCTACTCCCTCACTAGGGAATAAAAAATACTTTGTGACATTTATTGATGATGCTTCTAGGTTTAGTTATGTTTATTTATTACATACTAAGGATGAAGCATTAGATAAATTTAAAGTATTCAAAACTAAAGTTGAGTTACAACAAGGGCCCCTGATCAAAATATTTAGGACTGATAGGGGAGGTAAGTACATGGATACTCTGTATTTTTAGTCTATTAGTATTATCCATGAAACGACTTCCCCATATACTCCACAAAAATGGTATATATGAAAGGAAAAATAGAGTATTGAAAGAAATGGTTAATTTCATGTTGTCCTACTCAGGATTGAGTCAAGGGTTCTAGGATGAAGCTATGTTAACAGCTTGCTATTTATTAAATAGGGTTCCCAATAAAAGGAACATGATTACCCCTTATGAACTCTGACTAAAAGAAAACCAAACCTGAACTACCTTAGGATTTAGGGTTGTAGGGCAGTTGTAAGACTCCCTGATCCAAAGCTAAAAACTTTGGGTGAAAGAGGCATTGAATGCATCTTTGTTGGATATGATGAGCATTCTAAGGCTTTTAGGTCCTATGTCATTGATCCTAATGATTCAGTTTCATTTAACTCAATAATTGAATCAAGGGATGTTATCTTTGATGAGAATAGATTCTCATCAGTCTCTAGACCAAGTCTGAGGTCCCTGGTAAATAGAACTGAAGACATTGGTGGTTCAGTTGTCCCTGAAGAGGTCACTGAAGAGGTTGTTCAGCAACCTGAACCTGAGCTTAGAAAAAGCAAAAGGCATAGGACTCTAAAGGATTTTGGACCTGAATTTCAATTATATTTAATTGAAAGAATAAGAGATTAGGTATCTGACCAGCACTCCTATTGCTTTAATGTTAAGGATGAACCCAAAACATTTGATGAAGCAATGAAGTCCCAGGATGTTGCTTTATGGAAAGAAGCAATTAATGATGAGATGGACTCCATCATAGGCAACAACACTTTGGTGTTGGCTGATCTACCTCCAGTTTGCAAACCTCTTGGTTGCAAATGGATCTTCAAAAGAAAACTAAAGGTAGATGGAACTATTAAAAAGTTCAAGGCAAGGCTGGTCATTCAACTCACTGAAAGTCAAGGCTGATCTTTGGCACTAACCAAGTTCAGGTTGACCTAACAAAGGAATTTTTGTCATTAAGGTTCTCTATGAAGGACATGGGGGAGGCTGATGTTATCCTTGGAATTAGGATTAAACATGAAAGTAATGGAATAGCAATTTCTCAGTCTCATTATATTGAGAATGTACTAAAGAAATTCAATTACTTTGATTGCACTCCAGTTAGTACTCCTATGGATACAAGTAAGAAGCTGATGCCTAATAATGGTTAGGCTGTATCTCAACTTGAGTATTCTAGGGTGATTGGCTGCTTGATGTATGCCATGACTTGTACAAGGACTGATATTGCCTTTGTTGTGGGTAAATTGAGCAGATATACTAGTAACCCTGGTACTCAGCACTGGCAAGCAATTCAGTGGGTACTGAAGTACTTAAAGAAAACCATGGACTATAGATTGACATATATTAGTTATCCTTCAGTGTTGGAAGGTTACACTGATGCAAGCTAGATCAGCAACACTAAAGACAATTCATCTACAAGTGGCTGGGTATTCCTTCTTGGTGGTGGTGCAATTTCTTGGGCTTCCAAGAAACAAACTTGCATCACTGGTTCAACAATAGAATCTGAATTTGTGGCTTTAGCATCTGCTGGTAAGGAAGCTGAATGGTTGAAAAACTTGCTCCTTGAGATTCCATTATGCTCCAAACCTATAGCACCTAATTATATCCGTTGTGATAGTGCTGCTACATTAGCAAAGGCTTATAGCCAGATGTACAATAGGAAGTCTAAACACTTAGGTGTCAGGCATAACATGATCCGTGAGCTGATCATGAATGAGGTGACATTTATAGAGTTTGTGTGGTCTCAACAAAACTTAGCTAATCACTTGACCAAGGGACTAGCTAGAGACTTGGTTATAAAGTCTGCTGAAGGGATGGGATTAAAGTCCAACTAAGTCGCTGAATGCTAGGATACCCAACTCCCTACTAAGGAAACTTGGTAGCTGAGTTCAATGTGGAAAGCTAAACGTTCAGAGGACTGAAGCACATGTATTTACATATCATCCCAAGGATGTGCTTAGAACCTGCTAAAAGGAGGATGAAGTCTTTACTTCTCAATGGTTAATTTCTTTGAAAAAGTGCTTAGCAGGAGCATGAATAAAGAGGAACCACCTATGTAAATGTTGAGGTTTTGCCGCTTCAGGGAGCATGAACTTTGGCTCTTACAACATTTATGAATTAGATATGGACGCATGGCTTGTATAGTATCAGGAGTTTCTTATGTGTTTGAAAACCTGTGTGTATTTTATCTTCAGGTATTCAAATAGGTTGAAGGGTTTAATTCTTATAACACCATGATTCTCGAATATTTGAACATGTAATTTACTAAGATGAAAATTCAATCCTCATGACATTTTCATTTATGCACTTGTTTTGTTTAATGTTTAATTTTTCATGCAAAGGAATTGTACTAAATTGGAGAGGATTGTTAGAAATTTAGTGCAATTATAAGAATCGGATCATACCTGGAAATGGGTTTAGAGGTACGAAGTGTACACCCATTAAGTCACTGATTTTCCCTGACTCTTTTAGTGGTTAGAATTAAATGGGTGGTTACAAACATTTAAGTTGCATGTTTGACTACATTAAATATTTTGTAACAACTTTTGCCTATTTAAGTGGCAGATTTGACTGCATTAATGACCATATATTTAATTTGGTCATGTAATCATTAATTCCTAAAGTATGAAGGATAATTATGGAGGAGATTAATTGGCCATTAATCTCTCATTAATTTCATGAATAGGTTTTGAGTAAATCCCCTATAAATAGGGATTACAATTGCATAGAAAAACACATAGAAAACAAAAACACATAGAAACGCATGGTTCTTGATCTGTGTCTAGAACAAGTACAAACACTTGGTTTTATCCCAAGGAGTTTATACCTAGGCCATAGGTCAATATTCGTTCTTTGGAAATGATACACGACTTTCAGAGTGATATCCGGTAACCATCTTGGTAATTAGCTAGGCTATTGATTGTCTTCACCCTGATCTGGGATCTACTACAACCAACACGTTGTCCTGTAAGTCAGTTAGAGCATCCACTGTGATATTTTATTTAAAAAATTTATAAAATGATGAAGAGGTCTTAGAACTTGTAAACCATAGTGAAGATAAGTTTATAAATAGGTTTAGGCTAAATGGAGTGGTGTCCCCTCAACACACCATCTATCTCAGCGCCACCTCAACTTTCTTTCTCCTCTTACTTTAACTCACACACACTCACCATTCACCTGTTTTGTCAACTCACTCACACTCACCATTCACCTATTTTTTATTTAAATACTTTTATTCATAAACTAAAAACGTAAATATCAACGTAAACGTAAATGTACAAATCAATAAAAACATAAAACGTACTAAATTAAAAACTTTTATTCATACATTAAAAACAATACATAGATAACTAAAACTTAAACGTACGAAATTAAAAACAATACATAGATAAATAAAACTTAAACGTACTAAATAAAAAACGTAAACTAATATGGCAAATTCCACTTTGCCTTGATCTTCGCCCTTAGTGCTTCCATATGAATCAGTGCATCCCTAGTCAAGTGATCATATGGTTGCATATAGAACCTTATGTCTTCTTTACGTTGCCTATAAATCTACATTTCCAACTCTCGTTCACGACATTCCACCTCTCTCTTTTTGATCTCCATAAAGGCTAAGTGTTATTCTTTCTTCATTCTGATGGCACATTCATTGTGCATTGCCAGATCGGAGACAATCAACATAGCCAATGCTTCGTCATTCATACTTGATGACGATCCCTATGATCTCAGCCCTTTTTTCTTCAAACCTTTCGCCTGATCCCTGCCCATTGGTCGTCGAACTTCCTGTACCTCATCTTCCTCGTCGTCGGCAACATCAACATTCAGATTAATACTAGTATCCTCAGACTCTATGTGGAACCAACTAGACCCAAATGTCTTGTATCTCTTGCTACCTTGGGGATTTGAGAGAAACTTTAGTACTTCAGATTCCATCTATTTCAGACTACCTTTTAAAACCTACCAACAATGACGAAGTGTAAACTACATTCCGTGTTCAGTTTCATAGTCAAGAATTGCCCTATTGAAGTAATCTTCGTCTCTGCGCACTCTCTTGCGCCCTACGCATGACGTTAGCGTACGTTCCATAAAACCGAGCCACGTTCGAGCGCACCGTCTTCCATTTCCCGTTTATCATATCGTAATTTTGACGACCAAGTGCCTTTGTTTTGCTCTTAAATTAATGTAAAAACCTCAGTCCAAAATCTAACGTCCTTCCTCGTGTTACCTTTTTTGCTATTTTCAGATACGTGAATCCAACCTTTACACAACGTGTAACACCCCCAAAATATGTGACAATGGAATGGTAACCGGGGGTGTTGCTTCATAATACATAAGCACAAGATATAAGAGAACGACCTCTACATGAGTCATTTAAAAGATATCTTCTGATGCGAGGGTCGTAAAGGAATTCAACAAGAAGTTTTACAACTCCCTAGGCAATGTACGTAATCGTTGTAGTGTAGTATAGGCAAGACTCGGGGGTTGTTATTGTTCTCTAGAGGAATAGGTTGGGAAGGCTTGATCATGTTCTAACAGAATTCTAGGGGTTGAGAGAAGATTCTTTTTGTGTTTTTATATTTTATAAAAGCAAGTAAATCTATGGTTTGAGAGGTTGGTTTGACTAACTAATAATTAAACTAATTATAATCTATGCTACTGGTGATAACTTTATTATATGATGTTTATTGCTAAAACTAACTTGATTAAATATGAGGTGTTATATGTCATGTTTGCATTGTAGTGATCATATGAAAGCTAATAAGAATAGAGGAGATGAGCTAGAGAGTATTTTCATCATTTTCTAAATTTTCATTTTATGGAAAATAGAAATGGGAGGGAGAAGTGAATTATAACAAATGTAAAGTCTTGTATAAATACCCCTCCTAGATGGGTATTTATACTTATTGCGTATCCTATTCTATTTTCCTAACTTTAGTCAAACCTTGGTCAACATTACTTAACTTTGACCAACATAGACTTTATTACATTATAATTACTAATAAAACTATAAAACTAATCAAAACTATACAAAGACCAATTCATTTAATAATAAACACTTTTCTTGAACCTAACAATCTCCCCCTAAGGGTTGATTATTACAGACGCTTCATCGTCGGTAGAATTGGTCTTCCATTCACAAAAGATTCCCATCTTCTCATTTGCACTCGGTGACTTAGTCGCTTGGTTATTTCTCTTTCAAATGCTCTTAATATGTTGTGATCTAATTCACCAATCAGAGGTGGTTTTCTCCATGGTTCTGATTGAAAGATCTTAAGCTTTACCTCTTTCAAAATCTTTTCCAGTGTGGCATCACAAAACTTCACAATCTCCGTCAAGTACATAACCCGTTTCTCATCTTTGTTGTTCAAATAAATCAAATTTCTAGATGGGCTTGTCAACTATAGAGTACGGTTCATGTGCTTCAATACCAGGAAATGTCAATGTTGGTGCAGTTAAGTTGATTTGGTAACTCTCAATTCCCAACTGGAAATCATGAACTCCCTCCCAGATCACACGACTTCTAATGAACGTTATTAATGAATTTATCAACTTGGTTTCACGATAATTGACCTTCTTGTTCTGGCAAAGATAATACAAGTCTTCAATATCGTTTTTGTTTGATTACTGAAGTCAGCTTCGAAAAACTATTTGGCTTATCATTTTCTCTCATCACAATTTTTGTTCCATGAAATCCAAACCATGTGGTTGATCAGTAGTTATTCTGACAACTTTTGTAATCCTGTGATTTGAGAAATAGTCTTCTGAATTATTTCTGACTCTTCTTTGATTTTGCTTGTACACTCTTTTATGTCATGAATCTTTCCAATGTTGAATTGTCAATTGTGCGTCTTCATTGAAAGCCTTGAATTATTTTCGAACCCAACGATTCATCTTTTCTTCTAGATTAACTTTTGGAAAACGTTCTGCGTGTATCTTGTCAAGCGAATTGAATATACTTGCTTCTCTTAGTATTTCCATTCTTAGAAAGAACAGATATTTGTCATACAAATACCTTGGGTGGTTCATTTGGATTTCGTTATGGTCCAAAGAATATGACAGGTCTTGGTACTGGACGTCTTATATCCTCTTGTCTACTTTCCCAAACTATCTGATTCTCCATAAAGTTTGTTGTTTGTTCCAAATGATAGGCATACTCTTTTGCATTCTTGAAGTGATTACTTAATGCATCATTCAGTGTAGCCTTCATTCTTTCATAATTAAATATAGTTGGAACACGTTTATCAACATCTTGAAGTTCCGTGATTAACTCAGGTTTTTTATCTTCTGGAATCACCTTATCTTCATCAATAACTGTTTTCTCTACCTATGCATCCCATTCTTGTTGTTGTTATTATTTCTTGGATACATAAGTTGTGGAATCTTTAGCTGAATGCTTAGACGAAGAACCCCTTGTAGACTTTGAATGCCTTTTGTCTTTTCACTCGTTTCTCCCCCTTAGGAGGAGCATCATCCTCTTGATGGTCATCATGATGTGAGTGAATATCATCATCCCTACAAGAAGTATTAGAGGTTGAAGACTTTTCAAATTTACGTTTCACTCCTCCCACCAATGTTGGAATCATGTAGCTCGAATCTTGAAGACTTCTTTTCATCTCATGAATTACAGTTGTGTTGAAGATCAGTGTGAAGTTGGTTAGGTTGAAGTGGTTGTGATAGGATGAACATGAATAACATTGCTTTGTACGTAATTCTTGAAAATATCTTCTATAATCTTTGGTGCTTGTGCATTAAATTCTTGAGAAACAAGATCTGGTACTTCTGAACAAAAAGCATCATGATCTTCAATTATTGTTGCAGCAATGCATGACTTCAAGTTATTTTCAATCAAATCTTTTGTAGCTTTTTCAGTAAGTTATGATACACCATAATGAAGAAATTGATTAACTTGCTTGTGAGTCTTCCGAAACTGTTTAGTTGTTATGCACTTCCATTCCATGTTCTGATCAGTTACCTGAACGTATAAATTCTGCGGATGCGCCTTGAGATGATTGTACTTACTGGAAATTCGTCATTTGGAATGTGAAGTGTTAGATGTAGTTGTAGTTGGGAGTGGTACAATATCCGTCAATTCCTGAGTAATATTCTTATCCAAAGATAAGATTGTCCTAGGGGATCTAAGTTTTGTGGGAATTGGTGTTTGCATCTCCTCAGTCCTAGTCTCCAAACTACCCATCTCACCTCCTTCCTCCTCATCTACCTTCTCTGCATCTTTGTCATCATCATCATCAACATGTTCTGGATTGTCCTTATGACTCCCGGGCTCTAACCTATCCTCAGAGTCATCATCATCTTTTTCTCCTTCAACCACTTTTTGTTGTCTAATGGTTATTTTTAATGATTTCTATGGTGAACTTGATTCTCCAGTAGTTTCCTCTTCTTCCCCTGAGGACTAGCAATAAGGGTAGGTGTCCTATGGGCTCTAGGTGTAGACCTATGCGTTCCTTGGGTAGAAACAACTGGTTGCGGTTGATTCATTGGAACATCTACATTCATAAACACCATCTCATACTCCTTAAAGTCATCAGTGTCACGGATCTCCTTAGTCAGAAATGCATCTAGAATTAGCATCCCTCCAAAAAGCACTTTACAGCTTAGTACTACCACTAACCAATGGGATATCATCCTTCATAGAATTGATAATCCTCTTCAATCCTTTAAGGAATGTCTGGAAATTTCTTCATCAAATCAACAATTATGAGCTTGATAAATCAAGGATACTGGATTGCTTCCTTTTTCTAATTCACATTATTCATGAAATCCCACCATAAAAGAGCAACATAATCAACATTTGTTTGGTTGATCACGGCATGAAACATTTGAAGATTATTGATCTTTGTCTGATCGTGTCTAGATGTTCTTGTGGTTAAGCAGCGGTTGAACACCTTGAACATTGTTTGCCATGATTGAGCTAGATTCTTCATGTAGAAGGCGCTCACTTTATCAACCACACCTTGATAGTCAACCCTGTTCATGAAAGCTTTAATAGTTTCAATGTTGACTAGTGCGACAAATAGATTTTTAGGAGTTTCCACTGGCAAATAAAGAATGTCTCGAAACATATCCACTGTGTAAATAAACTCTTGAGTATTCAGCATAAACTTGATCGTGTATTCAGGACCAGGTACTTTGCTAACCATCCTCTAGAAATGTTGTAAGTACACAACAGGGACATCAACAGTAGCAGTAAAAGCATAATAGAGTGGATGATCAAGTAGAATTTGCCTAACGATCTTGCATTCAGGA
The DNA here is from genome assembly GCA_026074375.1 of Tanacetum coccineum. Taxonomy (NCBI): domain Eukaryota; kingdom Viridiplantae; phylum Streptophyta; class Magnoliopsida; order Asterales; family Asteraceae; genus Tanacetum; species Tanacetum coccineum. The sequence continues at coordinate 22,700 of BQNB010054541.1, forward strand.
GAGCGTGGAATACTTTATAGCAATGCGTAATTGTTGCATCTCCCAATTGTATGAAATCTTGGAACAAGTTGAGCAGCTGGAATTACTTGTTGAGCCATGTAGAATACTGTATGATGACATGAAGTGATTAGTGAAATGAGATAAAGTTTATGTATTTAAACATTATATAACATTTTTGTCTCTTTCCACTCTGTCTGTTTTTATATGCTCTGGCAATTCTTTTTGAGCATATTCTGATCATTTTCTTTCTCATGTGCCAATTCTTGCTTTTTTGGGCACATGTCATACGCTTTATTCGTCTTATTCTTTTATCTCATTTTGTATGCTCTGGCATTTCTTTTTCGAGCATACTTTGATTTGCTTTTTCGCGTATGGATTTTATCTATCTTTCTATTTTGAGATTTCTCACCAAAAAACATTTGTGAAATGATACTCTTTCAAGAATAATAAAGATATACTATGATTTGTTAGAAACACACAATTGTGACATCTTATTTGACGTTTAAGAAATCCATGAGTATAACTTTATATTCTTTTAATAAACACTATTTTTAATGCAATGTGTACACTTTTGACACAAAGATACTGTTTTTTGATTAGAAAATTATGATAATTTTCCAAAACACAAGTTTTTCAAAGATGTCTAAAAACAATGATTATACAACCAATCTATGAAAACTTAAATTGGATAGGTCACTAAGCCACTCACTCCTATTTTATGAATGCATAAAACGGCTATGAAACTAGACATGACTTAGACCATTTACCCAATTATGTACAATCGATATTCAAAACTTTGAACTTTTCCTTTTGATAAAACATGAGAAATTTTATGATCATAGACAGTTGAAGCTTCATTTGTATTTCCACTTCATGTTTCCTTGTCATGTTTTTAAAATCATTGATCACTTGACTAAAAAATTGTGTTATACAAAACATAATCTTATATACGATATTTGGATGGTCAGTAGATTGCTCAATCCTCCTCCTGTTTATTTCAGGAAACGGTCAAAACCGGACACAATCTTCACCATTTGATCCATTTATCAATATAAAATATGATTTTGTAATAAAATTTATCATTTATTTTCATAAGATGCCATTTTGTTTAACAATCAAGCCCATTTGAGTATTCGTTAAAAAAATTTGGCCCATTAATAACCTTGTACGAAACCCAAGCTTAAAAGCCCATTATATCTTACGAAACATTTATTAAGCCCAAAATATCAGTTACAAAACCCATTTGGCCCATTTACTGTTCACGAAACCCTTTGATAAGATTTTTACGAAACCAAAACTTGAAATAATTACTTTCGTAAACATACTTATCAATTGAAAATGATATCTGAATGTTTTTTGACTTGTTTTCAGCTTATTTATCATTTTATTAACAGTTTAAACTTGTGCTTATGTACAAAAGCAATTTTTCAAAGTTACAAAACCTAGCATTGTTACGAAACCTAATGATTCTAATCCACAAATGATATTTTTAGTGATCAATCAATCCCAATCATGTCACAAGGCATATATTAACATTTTGACTCAATTAATTTCAACTATTAATACTTTGCATATTTACATAACCCTAGATCTAAACAAAACCTATTTCAATCAATTAAGTTTCAATGATTAAGCATGAAAATCACAAATAGGACAAGTTACTCTTTTGTTTTGTTATCACAAGAGAGAGTCAGGCAAATGATTTGGATCGTGGTTAACTTTGTCACGATAGCTCAAACTTAATCAGAGATTTTACGAAACTTGTTTATCAATTTACGAAGTGATAAGCGTTGCGTATGAAACTATTTATTTATTACTTCCGAAATCGGACTTTCCAACTTTTTTGTATTTTTAAGTCCTTCAAGTTTCTTAGTTAAACTATTTTTAACCCTCGAAAGTTATATTTTTGAACTTGTCATTTACAGGACCCTCTAGTTTCTTTCGTAAACATAAACACAACCCATACGAAGTTAATTTTCATTTTTTTTACTTTAAATCCTCAAAATTACTTTTGTATACTTTTATTATCCAAAAATATCATAACTCCCCTTTGGAGTTAGACCACTTTTTCATAACAAACCTTTTTTGAATTATTTTGCGGTTAAGTTCCCGTTTTTGACTGAAAATTTTCATAACTCCCCATCGAACAATTATCCATCTTTTTGAAATTTCTTTCCTTTTGATAAAAATTTGTTCGAAATGAAGTTATTTTGCCTTTTGAGAACACATTTTTTTTTCTGATGATGATTTGACTGAAAATTTTATAACTCCCCCTCAATAAGATATCTAATTAAAGAACTTTATCGAAAGATAGTTACATTTGCAGTTTTGAACATTCTTGAGAAGATGTTTGAAAATTAAGAATTTCATAACTCTCTCTCAAATAAATGTATAATTAAAGAACTTATTCAAGAGATTATTATTTCTTACAATTTTGCACACTTGAATTTTTAAAACTTGATGATTTTTGTAAGATGTTTTAAAAGAAATCATTTGTTTGTGAATGGATTTTGATTACAAATCACATATTTTAGCAGTGAAAGAACATTCAAAATGATTTACTCCCCCTCTATTCATGAACATTGATTTTAGCATTTATGAACACTGTGGAGGGAAACTACAATATCATGCAAACTGATAAACGGATAAGATATGTGTTGTATCTTTAAGTTATATTTTTTGCGTTTTTTCGTTTTTTTTTAAATTTTTATTTGATTTTTTTAGTTTTGAAAAATAGTATATATATATATACAATCTGTAAGAAATATTTACAGTCTATTACTGCATTGGCGATTGCTAGGAATCCTGTTCCTACTAGTAAGGGGGTTTCGGGGTCTTTCTTCATATCGATTACGTAGAAATCATTTAACAGTTTCAGTTTTCCTATGCGGACTTCCACGTCTTTAACAATCCCAACGGGGTAAGATTTGGTTCCGTCAGCCAACCCGAAGATATGGTCAGTCTCTTCCAATAGTCCGATGTTAAGCTTCTTGAAGAGGTATAGCGGGATTATGTTTACACATGATCCTAAATCAGCTAAGGTGTCGAAAGGCTTTGAATCTCCTAATCTACAAGGTAGAGTGAATAGCCCGGGGTCTTCCATCTTTGTAGATACTTCTCCTTGGATGAATGATGACCTGTTTTTGCCTAGTTCTAAGCTTTTCATGTATTTATCCAACTTTGCGTTATATATTGGAGTGTGAGCTAGGACTTCAAGTACCGGTAGGTTAAGAAAGTAAATCTGGAATTCTCTTCAAGATTTGATTTGGATTCTTGGTTTGTTCTGTTCCAAATCCTCATCCGGGTTTGCAACAGACTTGTATTGGGAATGGCTTGCCTCCTAGGAAATGTTTTGACGGACATTGATTGAAGTGGAGGGGTGAGATGAGCATTGGGGGTCAGTTGTTGGTTAAGAACGAGCAGACAAACTAAAGTGGTGGTGTTAACGTTCAGTTTCGGGTTCTTAACCGTGTCGATAGGAAGTACTCCTACCATTCGATCTGCGATGGCTTTCACGCTGTGTTAATTTTGTTGGTCATCTCGCTTTGCTGTTGTTTGAAATCGGCTTCAAACTTAGACAATCTAGCGTCTTGAGATGCCATGAAGTTGGACACCAATCCTTCTAGATTTGATTGACTATTAAAGTTTTGAGGATTGTTGTTGAAAGAACGGTTTGGACCGTTGGGTTGGAATTAGTTAGGTGGGTTTGGAAAAGTATTTTGGTAATTTTGGGGTTGTCTCCACCTAAGGTTTGGGTGACTTTTTCATGACGGATTGTAGGTGTCACCAAAGTTGTTTTGCTCGGGTTTAAAAGTGTACCACTTACCTCCCGCTTCATCGGTACACGAGGATGCATATTCAACAATGGACAGTTCAGGATTTTTCATGCAATACTGAGTGTCGTGGGGACCACTGCATATCTCACGTGAGGTAGTGATTTTGTTTACTTGAGTAGGTTGTGTCGAAGCAAGATGAGCTTCCATCAGCGTTTGAACTTGATTCTACTGAGCTTCGATGACGGCGGCGGTAGGATATACTCAGGACCATCTTGAGGCAAAAGAGATCTGTGCCTTGACGGCTTACGAAATCCCTTGGTGTTCTAACTTTCCATTGTTCATAGTGGGCGAGTCCTTTATTGATGGCCACAGGATATTTGGCGTTTCTGTCCCGAAGCTGCACCAGGTGATTGGTCAATTTTCGGGTCTTGTGACGGGATTGACATGGTCATAAAAGATTTGGACTTGGAGCCAATGATCGATGCCATGATGAGGGACTTTTTGGTGTAAGTCCTTGAAACGAGTTCATGCTTTAGATAGAGATCCTCCATGATGTTGTTGGAACATTAGGATATCATTGCAAAGTTTTGCGTCGCTTCACGGGGGTAAAGAATTAAAGCAATGGAAAACAGTAGTAAGATCTTCCAAGTGGTGATGGAGTACTCCTAGAAGACGTTCAAGCCAATTGTAGCTTGATCGCGAAGGGAAAATTAAAATAAATGCAGGCGCGTTATTTCCCTATTTTCACCGTCAAGGTCAAGTGAGTCCACAAGTTTTAAGAAATCCTTGAGGTGTTGGTTTGGATCCTCAGACCAAAGTCCATGGAATGAGCATCCGTTTTGCTCACAAATCGGATGTTGGTCGGATGAAGTAGGAAAACTACATGTTCCTACGGGGAGTTCAATGGTATTATTGTAGCTTCTGTAGCTAGGTTTGGAGTAATCTCTAAGAGTACGGATAGGATTCACGTCTCCTATGGTGGTTGACGAGAATGGATTACAAAACAATTAACACAAAGAAAAGATAGACTACGAGAAAGCTAATATACAAAATTTAAATCTCTCTTGAATGGTATTCAAGTAGCTAGACTAAGATATAAAACTTTGGATCGAAACCTGTAACTATTCTTGGGTAGCGACGCCAAAAACTTGGTGTGCGGTAGTCGTAAGGACTTCTACACGAAGTTTTACAACTCTCTAGGCAGTGTACCTAATTGTTGCATTGTAGTATAGGCAAGACTCGGAGGTTGCTATCATTCTCTAGGGGAATAGGTTGGGAAGGCTTGATCACGGTCTAACATAATTCTAGAGGTTGAGAAAAGATTCTTTTTAAGTTTTCATATTTTATGAAAGCAGGTAAATATCATGATATAAGAGATTGGTTTGAATAACTAATAATTAAACTAATTAACATCTAAAATATTGGTGATAACTTTATGATAAACAATTGTATTTACCTAATCATGCACTACTCCTTGGATTGCTTCTCCTAGATCCATTGCTTTGTCACACTTGTGATGATCTGTGTAAGTATTTCCTAGGTCATGAACGGATTACACGAACCCGCCGTCTATTTAATATTCCGTTAAGGCAACACACAAGTAAGGTAGTATGAAGAATATTACAGGCCCTAAGAGTATATTATATGCATGTGTGAAATAACAGTAGAGGGATCAACCATATTTGGGTAGGGTAGTATAAATGTATGTTACGATGGTGATCACTCATCTACACTACTCACGTTTCCTAGAATTACTCAACAATTGATACAGTCAAAGTTAGTTTTCTAAAAGCTTAACCGTGCACATTCATCAACAAGAGTGATAACATCAAAAGGATCTACAACCTAAGTTTCATGCAATCATAAGTAAATACAAAGGAGGGTTTAGCCTCACATGTTATAAAGAAAGCAAGAAGATAAATCAATCAAACAACACATAGACATATTGAATGATTAATGATAAAGAACCTTACTTGATTAAAACATGGATTCAAGGTAGTACAATAGGGTTTTGAGGCCCTAAAAACGACCTACGAAGCTACTAGAATGACTAGGGTTCGTCTCCCTAGGTTTATACAAAGTTACCCCCTTAAAACCCTAAAAACAATTTTATAATTATAGAGATATCGACGCGACGGCGTCGCTTAAAAATCCTGACGCCGTCGCCACATAGATGATTCTAGACCCTCTTTAAGTCGGCCACGTCCTGACGCCGTCACGAGATTCCTGACACCGTCACCATATAGATCATGACGGCGTCACTTTATGCCTGCGACGCCGTCTCCACGCACTGTTTGTGTTGGAAACACGAAAAGTGTCGGTCACTTCCAAAGTTGTAACAAGTCTTAGCTCGTAGTTAGTATAAGGATTAGATTAGTAATCTAGTCCGGCCCAAGGCCCATGGGTGGCCTAACTCCAGCCCATGGCCGGCCAAATGTAGTATAAATACACCCTCTCCTAGTCTTGGAGAGGGTTGGTTGGTTGTTCCATTTGTTTTCCATTCATTTCATTAATACATCATCCATATTCCATCCAAGTTTCTCTAACAATCCAACCTACATCTCACTTATTGTTCTTGGTTGATCTTAAGATTACTAGTATTCTTCACTATGGGCTTGATTGTCCACTACGGTTCCTGCTTATCTATGAGCAGGAACCGAGCTACAATCAAAACTTTAGTGATAATTATTTTCCACAAAATTCACCAAGTTTTTCTCAGCAATATATTTGCTGTAAGTACTACGGGGGTCCTCATGAGAGACTTCAGTGTCAACCGATGAATCAACACTACTTTGAGCCTAACCCTTGCTATAATTCTAACTCCTACGGTTTTGACCAACCCATGCAGAAATCTATCGATCATCAGCCTCCTAAAGAAATAAGGGGATCGAACTAGTCAATCGAACAAGATAATCGAACTAGATCACCGAACGAGAGGACCGAACGAGCTGTTGCATAGATTGAACTGAACAAGCTTCATCAGTTTCAATCAAACCGAGTAGCTTCTAGTTGATTCTGAACGAGTGACATCTAGGTTTGCATCGAACGCGCACATCTCTAGTTAAGATCGAACGAGTGTTTTTCACTTGTTAGAACCGAACGAAAGGACCGAACTAGGGGATCGAACTAGAGGGATCGAACTAGGAGGACCGAACCAGTGAAAAACAAATTTAGTTTAAACTTAACAAACTCAATTTTAAATTATACGGTTATTTCTGACTTGTAAAATCCCTGAAACAACACTGTCTCCCGGTTGTGAGTGTCAAGAATTGTAAAATCCCGTGTAGTTTTAATTCAAGACTCAACAATCACGTAACCAAACACAATTTCTTTCTACCACCGATCGATCAAATTGTAATCTTTTGATATCATAATGACGTCTCTTGCTGATAAATCACTTCTTCTGAGGATGACAACAAACCACCTGCTTGAAAAACACTTGTATGATTCATGAAAGCATAATGGAGCTTTTATAATATAGAGAAATAGACCACATGGAAGAATGATACTTTGCATCCTGTTGTAAAAGACCACTTGTTTGCCTTCATCACTGAGGATCCAGAGAGTGTAACAAGCTAAAGGAATATGTTAGCTAACTCCATCTGAAAGCCATTCAAGCAGATTTTGCGATATACAAAGCAATAAACATCATTCTCCAAGGTCTGCCAACTGAAATCTATGCCCTTGTGAGTCAACATCGTATGGCAAAAGATCTTTGGGAGAAGATCAAACTACTGATGCAAGGAACATCATTAACCAAACAAGAAACTGAGTGCAACTGTAGGATGAATTTGATAAGTTTCACTTACAAGAAAGGAGAGACCGTTGCATGATTACTACTTGAGTTTACTTTTTACTCAATGATAAGAACTTTACAAGATGCCCTTGAGTCAGTTTCACGTGAACACCAAGTTCTTAAACACTCTCCTGATGAATGGAGCAAATTGTTACTGATGTTAAACTGGGTTAAAGACTTGCACACTACCAATGTATGATCAACTTTCATGCTCCACTGCGAACAACATGAACGAACATGCATTGCAGTTCGTTTTATGCATCGAACGCAACCCTGATCCTCTTGCTTAGTTTGCATCTCATCAGTTAAACTCATCCAGCCTTATCAATCTCATCTACACCCTCACCAACATCTCTATCTCATCATCACGTTTCACCATACAGTCTTCACATTTTGTTACACCTTACAACTCACCAATTCCTCAACCAATCAATCAACGCCTCTTATCAATTACTTATTCCAACAAATGGATAATCGAATAAAAAATCCACCATTCACGCACAACGTTTATTCTCAACAACCAACAATCCACAATTTGTAATATGCCTCTACAACCAATCAAACAGCAACAACTGAGTTTTCCCAACCAGACTCCAGCCTAGTCGTTCCATGTTTCAGAAGGGGGATGATCCAATTTGACGCAATTAATCACATGATGTCATTCTTAACTGTTGTTGTCACATCCCGGTATCCCACTACGAACAATCAGCTAAGGACTTCGTCAACCCTCGACAACACACTACATCTATGAATGGAAAAAGTGACTGTGCAACCCTTCAAGGAGACAAACTACATATGCTGCTGGACAACAAGAAAATACACACCTGGTGCAAGTGGTAGCAACACGGGGAAACAAAGGACTGTTATTTGTTACAATTACAAAGGGGAGGGTCATATTGCCAAACAATGCACAAAGCCCAAGAGGAAAATGGATGACACATGGTTTAACGATAAAGTGTTTGCTGGTCACAAAGCTCCAAGCAATGGTCAAGCTTTACAAGGAATGAAATACATTTTTTGCAGATCCAGGACTTACCTGATAATACAAACATCCCAGTCATCATTACCCACAATGCTGCTTATCAAGCCGATGATCTGATGCTAGACTCTGATAGTGATGATCTCAATTCAGCCCAAGATTGCTCTCATGGCCAATCTTCTCAAGGAATGGCTCAGATGCACTCACTGAGGTACACGATCAAGATAATCTGAACTATGACTTATTCAATCAAAGTGAGCAGATTATGACGTCTTCTGAACAGTCTAATGATGTGAGTCAGTCAGAAACTGACATAATCAGTGATAGCAATATCATTCCTTATTCTCAGTATCTGAGTGAAACACAACAGGAAACTGTTCAGAATTCTAACTCTTCTGCTCAACAAGATGTCCTGATATTGTCTATGTTTGATCAAATAACTACCCAAGTGACGCATTGCAACACTGTTAATAAAGCTTTGACTACCGAGCTTGACAGATATAAAGAAGAGATTAAAGATTTGAAAGAGAAACAAAATGTTGAAAACAGTTTTTCAGGATCAAATGAACAGTTTGACGAGATTGTACGTCTTAAGCAAAATCTTTTCGAACAAGTGCAAGAAAAGGATTGTTTAATGAAAACAGTTTCTGAACTCAAAAATGAGTTGAAATTAGAAGAAAACAGAAATATTGATGAGAGAAATTGATTTTAGAAAATAAAAGTAACACTCAACAACATCATTTCAAAAGAAGGTCAATCTGCACAACAGTTCATATGGATGACCGTAAATCCAAAAATTTGTTATGATCATTCCTCGAAACAAGCTATCGGTTTTGAAAAACCTTTCTGTCTGAAGAAAGCTCGGGAGTCAAAGCCAAAGCTGTATGACGGGAATACCATTCTCAAAAAGGAAATCCTATTGTGGTTCCTGATTCTGATGAAACAATAGAGCTAAGTGAAAAGAGTCGTTCAAAAATGCTTTTGAAAGAACAAGATCCATTGTTTGAGAAACATAAAGTGAACACAAAACCCATCAATTATGCGATTCTTAATAACGATTACTACAAACGATTTGTTCGACAAACTGATTTATATTGTGAACAAGCCTATTGGAAAGCGACTTCGGTCCCAGCTTTAGACCCATCTCATTCTTCTACAACCGTCATAGTTTTTTAGGTTTCCAAAGAACTTCCCTACAGTAAGTATGGTGAATACTAGCTTGAAAGAGCTTAAAACGCTATAATACTGGCTGATCAGTTGTCAAAGAAAGAACCACTGCACAGCTATCACGAGGGTACGTGGGGTTTGAACATACAAAGCTTGTTTCAGATAAATCAATGCCGTTTATAAAAAATTTAAAAGAAGTCTTCAATATACATCACAGATACTTGGTGAAGAACTTGCTGATTGTCCAAAAAGTCTTATATTTATCAAATGGAACAGTGCTGTCGAACAACATCGCTTAAGGATTTAACAATTGATCTCAAATCTTGGGTATGTACAATAAGAAGAACGTTGATTATGCATATCTTCTATTGGGAGGACTTTATTTTCAAGATTGAGAACAAAAATACGAAGAAGTCAAGTGCGTTGTAACATCCTCGGTTCACCAAGTTAGTCGTCAACTATGTCAGGAAAAAGATCCTTCAATCCTAAAGAAACAAGGTCAATTAGGCACTATGGCAAAGATGACCTAATGTTCACTACATCAATGTTATATCAAGGATAAGCCAACTCAGTTTGATGGGGCATCTTGCCATGGCATTAACCAACGAGACTTCGCAACTCTGAATCCTACAAAGAGTATTATGCTATGGCTTTAGGAATAATTCCTCCTAAGACAAAAGGAAGCAAAAAGAAAGCTAATACAGATGCAATCCCTAAACTGAAGCCTCCCACTGCTCCCAAGGAAAAGAAGTCGGGAAAAGGAAAACAGAAACTGAGAGTTAGAGACTATCTCTGAGGCTATTGACTGAGGCTGAGCAACTCAAAATAAGCACAAAAAGAAGCCACAAGAACTCACAGTCTCTCATGCAGTGGTTCTGGTGCAATGAAGGAACTGGTGTTTAACCAGGGGTTCCCATGTCCGGATTATGACTCAGAGGATGATATCTCTTGGAAATCAAGTGATGATGATCAAGCTGATGAGCAAGCTGAAGATGATGAAGATGCAGGTAAAAATGACGTTAATGAGACTACTCAGGATGATGAAGATGATGATGACTATGATGATGATGAGAAAGTTCAAGATGCTGATGAACACGACGTTGATAAGACAGTTCAAGAAGATGATGATGAAGAACAGACTGAATCAGATAATGATGGTGATGATTTTGTACATCCAAAGCTCACAACTCATGATGATGAAACCATATATAAAGGATACTGATGAATATGATTCTAGTAATTCATCAGATGAAGAAAATAGTGACAATGATGTAGAAGGAACGAATGTTGAAGGAGCAAAGATGGATGAAGAGGCTACATATGAAGAGAATCAAGGAACTGAGGAAGTCAAAGATACCAATACCGATCTTGATGGAAGAGATAAAGTAATGACAGATGTTGAAGACACTCATGTGACCCTAACTCCGGTTAATCCTGATGGTCAACAGCCCCAACCAGAGTTCGTCTGTAATCTTCTGGATTCGTCTCCAACAATGCTGAATCCAAACCAAGAGATACTGGTGTTGATGATATTTTTCAACAAATACTGAAAGTCCCCCCACCCCCGTGCCCCCACCCCCCACCCCCCCCCACCCCACTTCTCCTTATTGATACAATTAAGCAACCATCATGGGAGCGCCCTCCAACACCGCATCCTATCATCATTCAACCACAACAACTACCAATTATGACACCGGCAACTACTACAAGCTCCTTACTACAAAATCTTCCTAACTTTACCTCGTTGTTTGGCTTTGATCACAGACTGAAAATGTTAGAAGACAACTTCTTAGAACTCAGGCAAACCAATCAATATGCTGAAGCGCTCTCCTCTATTCCTAGCACCGTTGGGTCAATATCTAGAATAAAATGCAGAAGCAGTAAGACGTTCAGTCCAATTGAAGTAGAGAGACTTCGAGAAGAGTCTACACTGCAAATCAACATTCCTTGATTCAATTGATGACGGAATGGAAGAAAATCATCAAGGAACAAGTCAAAAAGGAAGTCTCCAAAATATTCCTAAAGTTGAGAAGTTTCAACCGATCAACTCATCTGAGGGTCTGGTGTGATCATCAAAGAAAGCCAACACATCTCATCTGTAGCTCAAATCTCTCAGAATTAAGCTTGAAAAGGACTTAATTGACAAGATGGAAAACTAACAACATCTATCAACAGGTCAGACAACAGAACACTCTACAAGACTTAGTTGAGGCGTCTTAAGTGACAAGGATCTTGTTAGATACAAATGGCGATACAGTCACAATTAAAAGACCTAGAGATGGGGCAGATGATATGAAGAACCCTCCGCGGAATAAGACCGGGGGTCCAAAAGAAGCAGGTCATAGAAAGGAACCCGCTTCAACCAGTGCTCCAAGTGAAACGACAACCAAGACTGCAGGAAAGACTACCAGTACAGGATCTAAGACTCACAAGAAATCTGCTAGCCAATCTGCTCCAGTAGGGGAAGCTATGCCATCTACAGATGTCTTTGAAAGATCTGCAGACCAGGAGTTCGAAACAGTGTCCAAGCTGAACAAGCAAAGAAGAGGGTCCAACATCTCCTGATGGGGTTTCAAAAAACTACGAGACTCCTTCGTCCTGATCATGCAGTGGAAACGTCTGTTCCTGCCGTTCATGAAACTGTCCAACCTTGGTTAAAAGCATCTGGCACAACAAGACCCTCCGAGAGTCGTTTGATGACATAACGGCTTCAACATTGACTTTTCTCCGCTTTGTGTTGAACCGGCTAAATGTTCAAACACTATACACCTGAATAGCTAGTTGTCCAACATTGGGTGAGCTGATGGAAAGGCACTTGACAAGAGTTTGACTGAAACTGGAATTATTTTTTATGAGAGGTCTACAAGCCACAACCGAGAAATTAGACGGGATTCAACCCTGAAGGTCCGCCAATATCCCGCATGATCTGCGACAGCCACTACGTTAGTTCAAATCTCAGGTCGTCGTGTTATATACCATTCACACTTCATCAATAACAACCTGGAATACTACAGTGGTGGAGTCTGTCAAGCCGAAAGTACTCTACTCAGATAACGAAGACAAGGCTGCAGATTATGGACATATCAAGAAAGTATAGAAGACTTTAGTGCCTAACTCAATGAGGCGAGTCAAACGATCGTCAAATACGACAAAATCGCCCTCTGTGGAATCCGCATTGGGCAAAAAGCGAAGACAGTTCTATGCATTTGCCAACTTAATGAATCAGCTCGGATGTCCTTATTAAAACGACGATCATTGCTAGTCTCTAAGGTAAATAGTCGAAATGGCATGATTATAAGCATCTTCTGGATTTACTGTACGAAGGGAGATATTTCTCTACAAAGTTCAAAGAAGGCGATTCCACAGACTAAGGATCCAAGACATTGAAGAATATTGGGGGTTTTATTTTTAGTTTTTTCATCTCTCGTACAAGAAAAGTAACAAATTCTCAGCGTTGAACGAACTGCAATTGGCATTAATGTCTCCTTACGAATGTTTACACGAAGAGTTGTCATCCAGAGGCGTGTGGAAGATCTTCACCCTGGTGTTGAAAGTTTACAAAGAAACTCAACCTCACAAAGCCCGACACGTACAGATACAAATCTTGAGAAACAAGACGCTATACCCATACTCCGATCCAAGAGATTCATGCTAACGAGAATAAAGACAAGAAGAACAGATTGATGCGCATTGACGAACTACACAAGTTCAGCGATGGTACTCTAGATGACGTTCGGACTGCTCTTAATGATCGCCTCAAGGGAATAAGAATGGAGTACTTGCCACAGACTTTTTGGAGCCAACGTGACAAGGCAAACGCAAGAGCCATGATCCAGGCGATTGACAAGAGGCTAAAGACAAGGAGGATAATGAGGAGTTTGGAGAGATTTGTCGGGTGACGACCATTTATGGAGTGATCTACGGCTTCTACAAAGGACCAGTATGAATTTATCATATGTTTGTCTCACTCTGAAAAAGGTCACCCCTCGTCAATACACTTATCTTGTAATATTGCCTTATTAAGTAGACTTAGGTGAATTATAAAGATGTGGCTCCCAGTACAATTTTTCAAGACTTTCCTCAGTAATTCAAAAATTTTTAAAAATAATTGTACTCGGCATCATCTTATAAACCCTCAAAGGTTGAGGGGGAGCAATAACATGTTCCAATCTGCTATAATATCGCATTTTGTCCCCAAACGGTTAATCAATTGATATCCAAAATATCAAGGGATTAACATTTTGGATAAGGGGAGAAAATGTGATTAACCTGGACTTAAAGATATATTGACAGAAGTGATCAAATAAAATGGACTCAATGCACTCCATACCTAGCATGTACTAACGATAACGATGCACATGTTAAGCGGAGTTTTTAGTGATGTGTAAAACACTCAAAGGTCAAATATTTTGATATTTATATCTAACACATTGATTGAAAATTTCAATGTTTTTTGGAAGGATTGTGATAGAAATACCTAAAAGGACTACCATGTTCTTAATTAATGAAGTTAAAACAAAGGCGGTATAGTCTTAGGTGTTTTCTGATCCATGATCCAGCCAGAACCGGAGGGATCTACCCAGGGATATCCACTAGTTAGTGTAGAAGTCCTTAGGTATGATTAAAAAAGGAGAAAAAGTAAGAATTGGGAATAATGCCAGACTGAGATGGAGCTAACACAGAACAAACCCCAACAAGGTGTTAGTTAAATAAAGTCTCGTATGCATTAAGGGGTGAAGATGAAAAAGAAATGTAAGGATAAAGGGTGAAAATAAAGAGCCTCCATACACTTAGGCCGAAACCGGGTCAATACATATGCTGTCAGAAACACTCAGGTTTGTCAGACATTGAAGACATTCATGGACCCAGTGACCTATGCACAACCCCCTCCCAGCTAACTCAAAGACATAAGCTTTTGATTCATTCAATTGCAGCCTCGTTGGGACATACGACCCGGGAATATCTCTTCCGGAATCTTTTTATCATTGATTTGATTCTTATATATTTTATATATATACCGTCTCCGAACCAACTATTGAGTCTAGAGCCAAAAGAGATCATTCATAAATCTCATTAGGACACTTGTCAAATCATTCTTGCTAAGTCACACAATGTGAATTACAAGATACATCTTAAGAGTCCTTCGCATTATCCTTGTGATTTTGCCAGAACATCAGAGTGAATTCATTCACAATGAAGATGGAAATCCTGCTTGAGTCAACATCAAACAAGCTCATGGTAGGTAACTTGTGCGATTCTTTATGAATCAAACTTGTGACAACTGGAAAGAAACGATGGTGCGATTCTATAAGAATCAAACTTGTTCCAGGAAATGGATCAACGGTTGTTAGTGAATTTTTGAAATGATAAACACTCTCGGTGTGTCACAAAAACAATTTTGTAAGTGATACACCGATTGATTTTCAAATCAATTTTCTATATCAATCGGTGAGATAGTAACTCACTGGTTCACTCTTATCGTGCTGTCTGCTTTGAGACGTTCCGATAATGAGAACATGCTGAGTACGATGAATCTAATACTTATGTGTTAGAAAGATTCAATACTTCAGCTGGAAATCCTGTCAAGAAGATTCTTCTTAAATTGAATCTATCTGATCACAGGTCGATCCTCACGGATCCGATGGTTTCTCCAACCAAACCTGGACGAATGACAAAGCCATATTCGTCCCCCTGCTTTATTGCTAACTGTTTTATGCAGGCTATGTAAAATGGTGGTGGAGGTTCCTGATTCCAGCTGGCTCACAAGATCCATAACCACATGCTCATACCCGACCGACAAACATAAAGTCATCATGAAAGCTCAAGTACATGTTTCAAGACTTCCGCTACTCTGATACCACACATCTTTCTAGAAGTGTCAAAGTGTTAAAGTTAAAGAATTTCAAGAAAGATGCAACATTAAAGCTTTTCAAGAATGGTATGAGCATGTCGGTCCAGAAGTCGCAAGTCCACAAGGTGGCAAAGTTACAAGTTGGCGTAGAGATTATGCTTGGTTGATGATCTCAAGATGCTCAAGATCACTATGTCAAATACAAGTTCAAGGAACAAGCTCAATCCAAGAAGTCAATGATCACTACAACATATTCACAAGAGAAAGACAAGAGTACGAGCTAAAGACTAAGGATAAAGCATAGTATGCTAGGTTTAAAGTTTGTAAATTGGAGTGACCTCCCTTAGGGGGAGATTGTTGGAAACACGAAAAGTGTCGGTCACTTCCAAAGTTGTAACAAGTCTTAGCTCGTAGTTAGTATAAGGATTAGATTAGTAATCTAGTCCGGCCCAAGGCCCATGGGTGGTCCAACTCCAGCCCATGGGCCGGCCAAGGTAGTATTTATACACCCTCTCCTTGTCTTGGAGAGGGTTGGTTGTTCATTTTGTTATTTCATTCCATACATTCCATAATACACATATCATCCATTCCATCCAAGTTTCTCTAACAATCCAACCCACATCTCACTCATTGTTCTTGGTTGATTCATTAGATTACTAGTATTCTACATTATGTTTCAATTTTTGAAAGATTTTAAAGACAAGATTTCATAAATAATGATACTACTTCATTTTACTAGTTAAGTATTATGTTCTTGGTGAGATGAGAGTTGATGAGTGTTGCAACAATAGAAATAAAGGGATTATGTTAGATTTAGGTGTGGTTTTATTGTGGATTAGTTGTGAATGGAGATTAGCCTAGATTAGGCACTATTGTGAAGTTTGGGTGGATTTTGGTTGCATTTTTGACAAAAAGTGCTTGCTGTCCCAAATTTGTTTTGAGATTTTGGTCTACCTAAAAGTGTTTTCATTAGGCGTAAAAGTAGTTTTTGGAGAGCTCGTTTCGAATAGATAATTTTTCATATATCGCATATTAAAATTGGATTTAAAACAACCAAGTTATAGCCAAATAAAACTTGAAATATTTTTCGACAAAACCAGATGAATAGTTTACTGATGTGAATAGTAAAATGAGTTTTCGGACTCTTTCGGACATTTTTGGACTTTCTAAACACTAGCAAAACATATAGTAACACATACCTATTGATTAGTATCATTTAAAGAC
>BQNB010054542.1:0-33119 GCA_026074375.1 Tanacetum coccineum
TGGACGTTTTTAGGGTGTCAAAACCCTATTGTATCTGCCATAAACACATGTTCTAATCAAGTGAGATCATTTATCTTTTATCATTCAATATGTCTATGTATTGTTTGATTGATTCTTGTTCTTCACTTTCTTATAATATGTTAGGCTAAATCCTTTAGTATTTACTTATGACTGCATGAAACTTAGTTTGTAGATTCTTTTAATGTTTCTTCTTGTGATATATGTGCGCGTTAGGCTTTAGAAAACTAGCCATAAAATATTACATTGGAATAGACGTCTAGGGAAACGCGAGTGTGTAGAAAGGATACCATCGGTAACAGTCTTCATACTACCTTACCCCTAATATGGTTGATCCCTCTTAAGTGTTTTAAATGCATGTAATATACTCTTAGGGGCCTTGTAATAGTTTTCTACTACCTTACTTGTGCGTTGCCTTAACGGAATATTACGTAGACGGCGGGTTCGTGTAATTCGTTCATGACTAAGGAAATACTTACAGAGATCATCACAAGTGTGACAAAGCAACAAAATTAGGAGAAACAAACTAAGAAGTAGTGCTTGATTAAGTAAATACGTTCGTTTATCATATAGTTATCACCAAAGTAGTTTAGATTTATTATTAGTTTAATTAAAACCAAAACAATCTCTCAAACCATGATTTTTACCTACTTTTATAAAAACATAAAAATACAAAAAGAATATTCTCTCAACCCCTTAGACCTCTGTTAGATTCTGTTCGAGCCTTACCAACCTATTCTCCTAGAGAGCGATAACAACCCCTGAGTATTACCTTACTACACTACAACGGTTAGGTGCTTTGCCTGAGGAGTTGTAAACTTCTTGTGAAGTCCTTACGACGACCGTATCAAGTTTTTGGCGCCACTGCGTGGGGAATTGTTAGGTTTCAAATTTTATTTAGTTTAGGTATACTCATTTGACTCCTATCAAGTGAGATTTTAATTTCTGTTTATTAGCTTTCTTTAGTCTATCTTTTTCTTTGTTCTCCTTGTTTTGTAAATCTTTTTGTTGATTACCATGGGAGATAAAAATCCTATCTGTACTATTGGAGATTACTCCAGGCCTAGCCATGAAGGCTATCGAAACACCATTGAGCTCCCCGATGGGAACAATGTGGTGTCTCTCCGATCTGACACCATTCGGTTGGTGCAAAACGGATGCTCATTTCATGGACTTCGGTCCGAGGATCCAAATCAACATCTCAAGGATTTTCTAAAACTTGTGGACTCACTTAACCTTAATGAAGAAACCAAAGAAGAAACTAAAGAGGAAGAGGAGGAAGACCCATAATACTTCGACACGTTCCCCACGATGGAAGAGCTAAGATACCACGAATGGATTATGAAGAACCCTTGACCCCTTTGGGTCAAGGCTAAAGTAAAAACGAGGAATATGGACAACATAAAAATCGAGTGCATGGTTGGCCAATTCATTAAGAAACAAGCTTACATTGATCTAGAGTCATCGATCAATGTGATGTCCAGGCTCAATTACTAATGGATCATGAGTGAAGGATTAAAATCAAGAAAGAAACCGTCAAATCCTGAGAAAATTAGCAATTTCATGGAAAGGGTTAAAGGATTGAAGGTTTATGTAGGGAAATTCACTTATGAATGCGATTTTGTCATGCTAGAGGACACCTCCAGTGTCATAGATCCTTACTTGGGAGGGACTGTATTAGGAAAACCATTTGTGAAAGAGACTAGGTTTGTTTATGAAAAAGATAAAGGAATTATCACGTTTGAAAAGAGGAAGAAAAGATCACATTCAAGATGCGTCACAAAATAGAAAGGTTCAAACACATCGATAAAGATACCCTAAAGACAGACAACATACCGTCACTCATCATAACCGGCGATGATGATGACCAGGAAAAAACCCACCACTCAACAGCTTGAATCTAAGACCGACATATAGGCGTGACGAAAGCGTGACCAGGGCAATTCAAAGCCTAATCAAGATAAAGAGTAGAGTGAACAAATGAGGAATCACGTAAGGACGTGTGACTCCGAGTCTAGCTACAAGACTCGTTAAATAAACAAAAGCGCTTGTTGGGAGGCAACCCAATATTTTATTTTCCCGCATCTTAGGAGTGTCATGTGTTTTAACTCTATTTCATTTGTTTTTAATTGTTTGAATTATCATTTGATCATGTTTTGTTTTGTTTTTAACATCGTCTTAATTACAATAATAGGTATTTCATCTAAGTTGTTAAAGAAAAAAATCCGGTTTCTAAGAACCGCTTCAAACATATTAAATGAATTGTTTAGATTAATTCGCGTCTTGTGTCATATAATTGTGATGATTAATCTCAGGTTTTATGCAGTATTTTCTACAGGATATAACTAATAAAATTGCGTGGATTTTTTTTTCAAGAATTTGAATGTGAATTTTTTCACAGTGTCTGGAGACGTCGTCAGGATTTTTCCTGACGGCTTCACGTCTCCAAACTTGTGAAAATTCAAATTTTTTTATTATTTTTGAAAAATTAATTTTGTACAATTTCTAAAATTTGTAATTTTCTAAAAACCTACAGAAACCTACGATTACATTAGCACATTCATCCTATCTTTACTGCTTTTAGAGAGTCAACCCTAAAAGTTTTGTTATATATATCATTATCCCGCTAATTTTACGTCAGGTGTAGTTGTCTTTGTCCTTGATTTACATGTTATATTTGATGAGAAGAAGCTTTGCAATTCTTAGGAGTTTCATTGGACGACTCTTGGATGATGATTTAGCCAGTTATCGCACGTTTCTTCTCCATTATTGAGCAAACCAAGGGAGTACTAGTTTCTCTCAACTCTTTTCTTTTCCCTTTATTCGTTTACGGGTACTTTTAAGAACATTAGAGACAATGTTCAAAATAAGTGTAGGAAAAAATGAGACTTAGAAACTATTCCTTCAATTGTTATTTGCTTGTTCTTTAAAATGATGTGTAATATATCGAAACATAGCGTAGAAAGGTAATTTTAACCCAAATTTCAAAAAAAATTATGACACACACTGACGAAAACCGAGTGTTATTAGCGTCCCATGGATAGGAATTTATATGACTAGCACAAAAACCCTTAAAATTCCACCCCAAAAATATGAAGTTCGCCTTTAGATCTTTAAGAATTCAGGTATCTATTTTTGATACCTAAGATAATTTTACCTTTAGCTTTCTTGAGTTAAGATCTGAGCAATTGCATGTGTCGTGTTTATGGATGTGTTCGTGCATATGTGATTTTTTCGCCTTTTCTAGAGCATTGGTATCGGTTTAAAATTATATAAGTGTACCGGTAGTGTATTAAATTCTAGAACTTGTTTTTGTGATGCATCCCGAGACCGCTTAGTGAGAATTAGGATTTGCTAAATGATAAGAGGCACTAGGATTAACCCTGTTGTAAACATGTATTTGTTACTATGGTCACCTCAATCATATAACTATCCCACACCTTTTCCATGCACTCATTTGTAGTGCAAGATTTCCCTAGTACACCCCTCCGAGCCTATCCTTTTCACGGTTCTCGTAAATTTCTGGTGGACTCCATATTTTTAATGAAGAGCACTGTTTAACCCACACCCAGTGTTACACCCAAATCGCCTTAGCCTTCCTTGTATGTACTCGTTTTTAGTACATTATTAAAAACCCAGTTAATTATTGCAGGAGTACATAGTTGCTAAGTCGAGTCATTTATCAGTGCATACAGTTTTGGGATGATTAAGAATCATGGCAGTTTTTATCTTATGAAGAATTGGGGAAGAAGTAATTTATTACCCCCACTAGAGCTCAATACGCTCCATGTTTTGTTGACCCTTTCAATTTGGGTCTATAATTAGTCAATTGTAACGAGTTAGCAAAAACTCAAGTGTAAGGGCGTATTTATAAACCCCAAAGTCATGTATTATGTTATCAATAAAAAATAGAAAAGAAAAAAAAGAGATTGATGTAGAGTTTGTATGTTTTAGTTCGTATATCTTAGCCATAGAATAGTCGAGTCTTGGCTTAGCAACGCCTCAACATGTATTCTTGTAGTTAATTAACTCGTTACTGCCCATGTGTATATCTCCGTTGCTGCTGCTGTTTAACCTACACCCTTACATCACAACCCTTTAAAGCCCTCTTTGATAGAAATTTCTAGTACTTGCGCCTAGTAGTAGTTTGATCCTTTACTAAGCCTATGGTAATTTATATGCTACGACAGGTAATGAATGTTATTTTCCCATTTCCTAAATTGCTATAATTCATTATACACTCGAGAGAAAGAGAGAATCCAAACACTTATGTGAGGTGCGAGTGTATAACTTCCGTGCTTTTAAATTAAGAGGTATAGAAGGTTGCGTCGTAAAATATCTTTAAAAAGTAGGTTAAATGCCCCCAATATTTCTAGTGTCGAGGTAGAAAAGCCTATTTTCTTGAGGACAAGCAAATCTCAAGTGTAGGGGTATTTGATAAGGTGTCACTATATACACTTTTTCAGGGTCATTTAACCTCTTAAATCATAGAAATATGCCCAGATTATGTGCTTAATCGTTTGTTTTTGTGTTTTTAGCACTTGGATGACTTTTAGAGGAAATACACATGACTTGGCTCAACTAGAGAAGAAACAGACAAGACTACGACTCTACACCAAATCTTTTGAAGAAATTCCATACAGTGGCTGGAGATGGCATCGCTATTCCTTGCTACGGCGTCATATCATACAAGAGACGACGTCAGGATATTTAAGATGGCGTGAGAACGTAACCGCCTTAAAAGATACCCTAAAAGCTTTGTCGAAGTGACGACGTCAGAAAAGCTGCGACGCCGTCGCGATCTATTTCCTATATATACAAACTCGTTTTAGGGTTTTTAGTGTGTAACTTTTGGGAACCGAACCCTACTTTTAGAAGACGATTTTGGCTGTCACTTAGGTCGTTTTTAAGGTGTCAAAACCCTATTGTATCTGCCATAAACACATGTTCTAATCAAGTGAGATCCTTTATCTTTTATCATTCAATATGTCTATGTATTGTTTGATTGATTCTTGTTCTTCACTTTCTTATAATATGTTACGCTAAATCCTTTAGTATTTACTTATGATAGCATGAAACTTAGTTTGTACTTTCTTTTAATGTTGCTTTTTTTGATGGATGTGCACGTTAGGCTTTAAAAAACTAGCCATAAAATATTACATTGGCATAGACGTCTAGGGAAACGCGAGTGTGTAAAAAGGATGCCATTAGTAATAGTATCCATACTACCTGTAACAACCATGACTTGAGCAGGTTGGTCAAACCGTAGTGTTGACCTAAATGTATCTGTTGCAATGTATGGTTATGTGTTTATACATTTTTATATGTGTTTGTGTGGGATATGTGAGATTGGATAATCAATCCATTGAGCGTGATCGTCTCATTGGGATATGATTTGTGTTGAATTTTGTAAAGTTCATTTCGTTCACTTTTGGTGACAAGGAAATGATTTCGGTGATTGAAGCGGTTTCACGTTAATTGTGTAAGTAATTATACGTATACGTATTTTTGTGTTAGTACTTTAAGATAAGTTTAGGTTTTAGAGGCTAAGTTAAGAGAAATGAGTTATTTGATGGAGAAATTTCATTTTAATCACTTATAGTGATAATGTAATTGATTGGGTATTTTGGGAGAATTGTTTTGGTTAATATGAGGATGTCTAGGTGATGGATTAAAATAGGAAGTGTGTCATTTGTGAAAGAAATGAGTTTGTTAAAATATGAGAGTTTTTGGAAGACTTTCTATTTATGGAAAGTGAATTTGGAAATGAAAAGTTATTTTTAGAAAGTAGTTTATAAGCAAAATGGTTTACCAAATTAGCTTAGGTTTTTATAAAACTTAAGGTACGAAGGTAATTAATTAACTAATAATTTTTTTATAGATGAATAGTAAAATACGAATTTTAAAAGAAAAAAAGAAAAGAAAAGAAAATAATAGAGTTGGATTAGAAATCAAACACTAACTAGGCTTTATCTAGGATTACCTTATAGCCTATAAATACAAAAAAAAAACCTAAACCCCTATTGAAGTTGACCGATTTTTACAAGAGAAGAAAAAAAAGAATTTTAGGGTTCTTGGTTAAGGTATTTTCTAATCCTTGTTTAGTTCTAATTATTTAATTTTCAATTAATATTAATGTAATCTAAGTATGATGGATTAGGGTTTATAAATTAGGGCTTTGATTTTTCTGAAAATTTATAATGATTGTTTAATCATTAGTTTAATTGGTTACAAGATTTGATCATGCGTTAGGGTCTAGATCGCCCGAATTAGTTGTTTAATTCACTGCAGAAAGTTTGACAGTTTTGTAACGAGCATAACTCATTCATAAAAATTCAAATAAACAATTTACAACACACTGGAGATAACCTCAGAGAGTCTACTTTCCAGAAAAGTTGACCTCGTGAGTTTTTATGGTGGGAAGTGGGTCAAAGGGTCGTTACAAAATTAGTGTGTAAAACAGTGACAAATTTCAGTTTTAGTTTTGATTTTTCTAAAAATACTTAGACATCTAGTTAGAGGTTAAAAATAACGTGGAATTTAGATTATATATTGTGTGTGACCTTTGAATTTTTGCTAAGTATGAAAGGAGGTCTAAAGTGGTCAGCTAGTGCAATACGTTTTGGAGGTCAGATTTTAGACGAATTCTGGACACTTTAGATTAATGAATTTCTAAGGGGTATTTGTAAAAGGGTAATGGTTTTGGGAGAGCTATGAGAGGTTCATAAGGCATATAAGTAGCATGGTGAATTTTGGTTTGAATTATGGGAGTGTTTAAGTGGTGCGTTTAGGACGCGTAAGTGGGTATAAAATTCTGCTCAAAACCAGAAAATATAAAGTGTAGCATTGAAGTGTAAATGGCATATGTAGGAGTTAGAAAAGGTTTAAATCAAGTATAGAGCTATGGTAGATAGCTTAGATATCCATCATAGTTGAGGTTACATCATATTGGGTTGAATGCCTAATTGATGGTAGCTTATTGTGTGCTTAATTGTTTAGATTGTCCGTGAAGTGTTTGTGAAGATTTTGTTGGAATCTTTTGGGAAGCTAAGCATCAGGTGAGTTTCATAGCCCCTTTTTCTTATGTTTTCTTGGGGTGAAAATGATGCTATGAGTTTAAATGTTTTAGTTGTTGTGATTATGTGTTTGTATGTTATGTGGTATGCTCCATGGCTTTGTGATCAATTGGAGTCGTTTATGTGGTATGCTTCATGGCTTGGTGATCAATTGGAGTTATTATTATTATTGTTGTTGTTGTGAAGTATGTTAGTTCGGTTGAGAGTGGTGCTTGCCACAAACAAATCCAACTAAAGGTTAAAATAATACCTACTTACTTGTGTTCCGATCGGAGGTTAGTGAGCTACCCATTGTACCCTATTGTGAGTATGGAATGATAGACCAGTGGACTGTGGTGTCATGTGTATTGTTTTGAATTGTTTTACTAATCGCAGTAATTGTTTTGTAAGATTTTGTTATGTGTGTCTTAAACCTATGACTCTCACCAACCGTTGTGTTGACATTTTTAAGCATCATTTTCAGGTGAGCTTAATGGTGCTAAGTTAGAGCAAAGTAGCTAGAAGAGACCGTAGGACGCTTAGATTTTATTTATGCTTTCTGTTTGAATAAATGCGTTTGCATGAATTGTTTGGATTATGTTTTTGCATGTCATTTATTGACGAGACCTCTTTCTCATTAATAAAGACACCATTAGGTTTTGGGTATTGTTATGGGACAACTTTGTGCTTTACTTTGCTTTTGTTTCATTTTAGTATTCTCTATCTAGACAACCTTGTATGTTGTAGATATCCAATTCTAGTTTACGCCTGCGTTACTGCCCTTAGCGGGTATGCAGATTAGTATCAAAGCCTTTGGTTATAGAGAACTAGGTGGTTGAGCCTAGACTATAGCATAAGGGTCTCTCATATAGTTGCATTTTAGGGCATAAGTGTTTGTGTACGTATATATCGTATGTTCCCGCTACCTAAAAGCTTTGAAATTCTTTCTATATTGAATTACTACTATATAATATGAAATATATACTTTTTCATTATGAGGATCTAATAGTATATACCCCTTTGTTATTGTTTTAGTCATGTCTTCCCCTACCCCTAGGAGATATCGTTGGGATATTTATTTACCTCACTGGACCCGCAGAGTTGGGTGACTTTTGAGAGAGAAAATTCAAACCCAAGCGAGGCCCAACATAAGTTTATTTCATTTTCTACCTCGATGCGTTGCTATAATCGAGGATTGCTTTTATATTTTGGGTCACAATGTGACTTCTGTTTCGTTTGGTCGATTGGGATTTTATGGTTCGTTAGATGGATTATCATGTTTGAGTTATATTTGGATTATTATTAAGTGTTATGTGGTAGATGTGTGTTATCATTGAGATGTGTGGTCTTGGAAGTAAGTACACGTGTGAAAAAGGTGCAATTATAATTATGGTCGCGAACATAATTATAAAGGCAACACACACGTGGACTTGTGACTTTGATTGCATTGATCATTGTTGCTTGTATGTATTATGTAAGGATGTAAGTCTGGATAGTTGTGTAGATGGTAGTGTAGATGTGATGTGAGATCCTGTTGAGGATGGTTGTGTGGTTAGAGAATTCCTCTCTTAACCGATTGGGCGATTATATTAGGTTGGGTTGCGTAGATGGTAAGGTTCCCTTTCATCTATCGTTTGCGGATACATCGGATACCTGTTGGTATTGTCGTCGTGTTCTTAAGTTGGTTCGTTAGCTCGTTGTTCGTTGAGATATCCAACGCTCGTGTTGGTATTCTAGGGTGTTATCATAGAACTGGTGTTCTATGTTCTCCGTTTGGCGTTTTGATTGTTTTCCTTGTCTAAAGGTGACGATACTTTTTGGTTTGGTTCTAAGACCGTTGGTATGGATGAGTCCTTATGGTTTGTAAGGTCCGTAGTCCATCATTTGTCCAAATATTGTCCATGATAACAAGTCATTGTATTCCATTTACTTATAAACTTATTAAGTAAACTCTTTAAGTAACTAGTTTATACATACTTTTTATAAACTGAACCATACTTGTACAATGCTTATAATTATATTCCAACATGATATTAACACCCATATAACATATGTAAAAGTATACCAAATCATAACCAAGTGTAAAAATCCATTTTACAAGTTAATAAGTTTCCTAGATGGTGATTCACTATATAAACATTACATACACATAAATATGACCTTAATATGATGTAGGATGATGAAAAACATGATCTAAACCCTTGTTTAGATATTAAACCCAAACTTCCAATACTTAAAAAACCCTAATTATCAAGAAACCCTAATCTTAAACCTTTCTTGCTTAACCCTTGTAAATGCTTAACTAAACCTTCAAACCTTTTTGGTATATCTTAGATATGTTGTAAGATCACTTGTATGTGTGGTAAATAAAATTGTATGAATTATTTAGGGGTGTTTGTGTTTGGCCGTGGGTTTGGAGGGAGGAACAAGAGAGATGAGTGTTGTTTTCACTTAAGCAAATGAAGTGTGTGTTTTTTTCTTTCTAGTTATAAGCCTTTATATATCACTAGGACTTTTCCAAGTTGCTTATAGAAAGTCTAGGGACAAGATGAGGAATTCAAGGAAGAAAAGACCAAGTTACTAGTCATGCCTTAATGTTTTAATGAGCTAAATGTTGTGCAAGACTTTAGTTGAGATTTTGTGATATTTTCTTTTGTTTTCTTCACTATATCCAGCCACCTATACATGTATGTAAGGAAATTTTGTAATTTTTGGGTATTGGGTATAATTGTGGGTATTTGTTGAAGCGTAGATAAGTTTTGGTGGTTTCGGGAATGCCTAAACGTATTTTATCGTAAAACGTAAACACTTTACGTAACCAATAAAAATAAAATGTACAAAGTTAATAATTATCCTCTAAATAATTATATAACACTTGTTTGACGTAAACATTTAATTGTTTGATGCCCGTTTACGTTGAATGATAATTTTTAGCTTACGCGATTTAACTTAACGATTATGATTTAAAAGCAAACGCGTACAATACTAAAAATAAATAATGAATTTATTGACGTCGTACAATGACCCTAAAACACGTGGTGTTATAGTCTCCCCCCGTTAATTGAGCCTTGTCCTCAAGACTTAAGACGCGACACTTGACAACGATGCGGTCGTTGTGAAGAGGTGTGGATATTTCTTTTGGAATTGGTCTTCACGTTCCCAAGTAAACTCAGGATCTCTCCTGGTGTTCCATCGAACCTTGATTATTGGAATGCGGTTTTGCTTTAACCGTTTAACTTTATGATCCATGATTTCTACCGGCTCTTCGACAAAATGAAGCTTGTCATCAAAGTGAAGTCCATCCAACGGAATAACTAATGGTTCATCGGTATAACACTTCTTCAAGTTGGATACATGAAACATATTGTGAACCCTTCTCAGCTCTTATGGAAGCTCAAGCTTATAAGCAACATATCCAACCTGTTCCAACACTTTGAAAGGTCCAACATATCTGGGGTTTAACTTCCCCCGTTTGCCAAAATGTACGACCCCATTCCAAGGTGAAACCTTAAGCATAACCTTATCTTCAACTTGAAATTCCATCGGATTACACTTTAAATCGGCGTAACTCTTTTGTCTATCACGAGCGACTTCCATTCTTTGCTTGATCTGGATGATCTTCTCGGTCGTTTCCTAAACTATTTCTGGACTAGTGAGTTGAACTTCTCCAACCTCGGCCCAACAAACGGGTGAACGACACTTTCGAAGGATTGAACATGAGGCAAAGATGATGGATGGATGTTATTTAGTGAGTTTGATTTCGAGGCCAAGTACCATCTGGGAAAGGCAAATGTAGATGTTGTACCGTGGAGTAGGAAGAAGGAGTGAAGCCAAGAATGAGTTCGAGATAGATGTACGATGATCCGATCTAGGTTTGAGAAAAGGATGTTGGTGGCATAAGATAAGATGTCCAAAGCAAAGAACGCGTCAACATAAGATGTTGCGTGGCTTGGACCAACGAGTGTGAAAAGAGATAGAGAGTGGTTCATATTGGTTAGACAAGGTTCGGACCTCCATTTGGAGAGATGTAAGGACCTTGGCTATTGAAGAGGCGTATACGACAAAGTATTCTATCCATCCTGGAGCGGATACGATGTTGTGTGGTTTTAGGTTAACTAATCGATGGCTGAGTATGAAGAAGGATATAGCTAGTTGCGGTAGTAAGTATTTAGCGTATTCGGAAGTGGAAGTTGAGTATCAAGGGTCTTCAGGATTGTTGCTACAACCTGAGTTACCCGAGTAGAAGTGGGAAAGGATAACTAAGGATATTGTTGTCAAGTTACCAAGTGTGAGTAGTGGATACGATGCGATTTGGGTGTAGTCAATGGACTGACTAAGTCACCCCATTCCTAGCTATGCTTAGGACAAGTATGGTAGATTTTAGAGGTAATTGAAATACTCACTTTCGTGAGATGAGTTTTTTTTCCTAAGGTGGGGATTATCATTCGAGTATGGATGTGCTTCATTTGAAGCATGGTATGGAAAGGAATGTAGGTTACCGTTTTATGGGCCGTAACTGGAGAGAGTGAGTTGAATGGATCGAATTTGGTACAAGAAACAACCAACAAGATAGTGGTAATACAGGAAAGGCTTGAGGCAGCCAAATTGTCGAAAGTGTTAGCTTGGTAGTAGTGGGAAACTTTTGAATTAATGCTGGTAGGTTATGGGTGGTTGAAGGTCTCACCTTGGAGAGGTGTAGTACGTTTGGAAAGAAAGACAAGTTAGAACCGAGTTATGTAGGAACATTTGAGATCTTTGGATATATTGGGCCTACAGTTCGGTTGAGAATTTCTGTCTTATGAGCTGAGTATCGGAAAATTGGATTGGGAGGTGCTGAAAGTTTGAGTAAACCTGAATTTGCGTGGATTCTTTAGATACGTTGAGCTTTGTAACATCTTATATCTTAATTTCAAGACAGTTCTTGTTTGATGAGTTGCGAGGTTAAGATATAAAACACGTTGTTACAATAACTTAAGGGTTTTGATAAGTTTTCTCGATGACGAGCGAGGTACATGTAGTGGGATGCTTCTTTTCGTTTGGGGTTGTTGTGTTGCTAATTGCACCCTTGTGGGGGTAAGCAAAGTCATTAGCAGTTGGATTCGGATTTTGGAAGTTAGTCGAGGTTAAGGTTGACAAGACTCTTTGTTTTGTCAAGGAACCGATGATGTTGTGGACCGAGAGGTCATGAGTAAAAGCGTAGTATGATAGCATTAGTGAAAGTTCGTTGGGATTCGAAGCGTGGTCCTGAGCTTACTTAGGAACGCAAGGATCAAATGAGGTCTAAGTGTCCTCCGTTGTTTGTCGATAGTGCTAATGCCTCGAGTAGTTAAATCTCGGGACGAGATTTTCTCAAGGTGGGGATACTGTGACAACCATGACTTGAGCAGGTTGGTCAAACCGTAGTGTTGACCTAAATGTATCTGTTGCAATGTATGGTTATGTGTTTATACGTGTTTATATGTGTTTGTGTGGGATATGTGAGATTGGATAATCAATCCATTGAGCGTGATCGTCTCATTGGGATTGGATTTGTGTTGAATTTTGTGAAGTTCATTTCGTTCACTTTTGGTGACAAGGAAATGATTTCGGTGATTGAAGCGGTTTCGCGTTAATTGTGTAAGTAATTATACGTATACGTATTTTTGTGTTAGTAATTTAAGATAAGTTTAGGTTTTAGAGGTTAAGTTAAGAGAAATGAGTTATTTGATGGAGAAATTTCATTTTAATCACTTATAGTGATAATGAAATTGATTGGGTATTTTGAGAGAATTGTTTTGGTTAATATGTGGATGTCTAGGTGATGGATTAAAATGGGAAGTGTGTCATTTGTGAAAGAAATGAGTTTGTTAAAATATGAGAGTTTTTGGAAGACTTTCTATTTTTAGAAAGCGAATTTGTGAAATGAAAAGTATTTTTGGAAAGTTAATTATTTTTAAAAGTCTAGTAAATTGCGTTTAAGAAAAAATGTATGTGCAAATAAACTTAGGTTTTTATAAAAACTTAAGGTAAAGCAAATAATTAAGTAATTAATAAATAAATAATAATTTTTTTATAGATGAATAGTAAAAACAAATTTAAAGAGGGTAAGGGGAAAGAAAAGAAAAAAAAGAGTTTTAAAAGGAAACAAACTCTTATTAGATATTATCTATAATTTATTGGGGGCCTATAAATACAAAATAAATCCCATAACCCTCCTCCCCTATTGTTCGACCGATCCAGAGAGAAAAAAAGAGAAGAAAAATTTTAGGGTTTAAGGCATTTTCTAATTCTTTGTTTAATTATAGTTTTTACTTTAATTCTTGTAATCTAAGCATGATGGATTAGGTTTAATCATGAAAATAAATTAGGGTTTTAAATTTTCTGGAGTTTATAGTTTAATGATGATTGTTTGATCATTGGTTTAATTGGTTTCGTGATTTAATCATGCATTAGGGTCTAGATCGCCTGAATTAGTATTGCAGAAAATTAGGCAGTTTTGTAACGGTCATAACTCAATCATAAATTATCAAATAAACAATTTACAACATACTGGAGATAACCTCAGAGAGTCTACTTTCCAGAAAAGTTGGTCTCGTGAGTTTTTATGGTCGGGAAGTGGGTCAAAAGATCGTTACAAATTCAGTGTGTAAAACTGTGACGAATTTCAGTTGTGGTTTTGATTTTTCTAAACATACTTAGACATCTAGTTAGAGGCTATAAATCACATGGAAGTTAGTTTATATATTTTTTGTGACCCCTAAATTTTTTCTAAGCCTAAAATGAGGTCTAAAGTGGTTATCTAATGTCATACTTTTAGGGGGTCAGATTCTGGCCGAATTCTGAATACTTTGGATTAATAAATTTCTAAAGGGTATTTGTAAAAGGGTAATGATTTTGGGAGAGCTAGGAGAGGTTCATAAGACATATATGTAGCATGGTGAATTTTGGTTTGAATTGTGGAAGTGTTTAAGTGGTACGTTTAGGACGCGTAAGTGAGTATAAAATTCTGCTCTAATCCAGAAAATTTAAAGTGTAGTATTGAAGTGTAAATGGTGTATATAAGAGTTGGAAAAGGTTTAAAACAAGTATAGAACTATGGTAGATAGCTTAGATATACATCATAGTTGAGGTTACATCATATTGGGTTGAATGCCTAATTGATGGTAGCTTATTGTGTGCTTAATTGTTTAGATTATCCGTGAAGTGTTTGTGAAGCTTTTGTTGGATTCTTTTGGGAAGCTAAGCATCAGGTGAGTTTCATAGTCCCTCTTTTTAATGTTTTAAATTGGGATGGAAATGATGCTAAGTGTTTTGGAAATGTTTTGAATTGCTGTGATTATGTGTTTTGATTGCGTGTGGACATTATGTGACTGCATATGGCTTGTTGTTGCATGATATTGTGTTGTGTTGAGGATCATTAATAGTGGGGCTGATCATCTCACGGATCGTTAATTTGAGATTGATCAACTCAGTGAATTGGTATGGGTCCAGGCCTAAATATAAGCTTCAGCTGGTAGACTTTTAGGTGCGTAAGTGACGTATGTGGGATCGGAGGGGTACGCCTACCCAGTATATGTATGGTTGGTTTGATATGGTGATTTGGTTTGCATGTTAGCATAAGTTCATATGTTGCATAATTGTCCTATATTGTTTTGATAATCACAGTAATTGGTTTGAAAGGTTTATAATGTGAGTCTTAAACCTATGACTCTCACCAACCGTTGTGTTGACGTTTTTAAGCATCATTTTCAGGTGAGCTTAATGGTGCTAAGATAGAGCGAAGTGGCTAGAAGAGACCGTAGGATGCTTGGAGTTATTTATGCTTTCTGTTTGAATAAATGCGTTTGCATGAATTGTTTGGATTATGTTTTTGCATGTCATTTATTGACGAGACCTCTTTCTCATTAATAAAGACACCATTAGGTTTTGGGTATTGTTATGACACTTTGTGTCTTTGCTTTACTTTAGTTTTCATTTTAGTATTCTCTATATAGACACCATGTGTTGTGATGATATCCATTCTTGTTTACGCCTCGCGTTTCCGCCTTGGCGGGGTGTGACAGATTGGTATCAGAGCCTATCATAATAATTGGATTTAAAAGTTTGTTTTGCGTGTCTTAAACATATGACTCTCACCAACCATAGTGTTGACGGTTTTAAGCATCATTTTCAGGTGAGCTTAATGGTGCTAAGATAGAGCGCAGTGGCTAGAAGAGACCGTAGGATGCTTGGAGTTTATTTATGCTTTCTGTTTTGAATAATTGTGTTTGTATGAATTGTTTGGATTATGTTTTGCATGTCATTTATTGACGAGACCTCTTTCTCATTAATAAAAACACCATTAGGTTTTGGGTATTGTTATGACACTTTGTGTCTTTGCTTTACTTTAGTATTCATTTTAGTATTCTCTATATAGACACCATGTGTTGTGATGATATCCATTCTTGTTTATGCCTCGCGTTTCCGCCTTGGCGGGGTGTGATAAATAAGTGGTTCATTAACAGACTTAGGTTTTGACTTAGTAGACTTATCTTTACAAGTTGCTACTGCAGGTACACTAGTTACTGACTCACTAAAAACATATTCATCCTTATCATCAAGTACCAAATCAGGTTTAGGGGGCATGAAGATCCCAGTATAGGGAGGGGGAACAGCATGGTATCCTTCACCTGATTTGTACTTATCATTCACCTTACTGTTAAACACTTGACTATCATAACCTACACCAGTCTTGAACTTATCACTTACTTGATTATCTAACAGTTTGCTTAGATTCTTAGATGAATTTTCAAACTTTTCTAAGGTAAGTTTTAAATAATCTCTTTCTTTTTCAGCTTTTTCAAATTTCTTTCTAAGCTCTGTTAGTGCATTATCTCTCAACATAATATCAAGTTTTAAAATCTTTATGTCCTCTTCAAAAACAGCCTCATTCTTTTTATACACATCTAGTCTAGCCTCTACAGATTCTAGACCTG
The DNA here is from genome assembly GCA_026074375.1 of Tanacetum coccineum. Lineage (NCBI taxonomy): Eukaryota > Viridiplantae > Streptophyta > Magnoliopsida > Asterales > Asteraceae > Tanacetum > Tanacetum coccineum. The sequence goes on from BQNB010054542.1 coordinate 16,028, forward strand.
CTTTATAAGCTCCTACATTTAATTGAGACTTATTAAAATCTTTTGTCAGATTATCATAATGTTCTTTGAGAGTTTCATAAGATTTTAAACATGCTTTAGAACAAGTTGATACCTCAGTGTCTGAGCTTGAAGAACTTGAAGAACCTGAAGAAGTATAAGCCATAAGTGCAAAATTGGTTGGACCTTCTTCTGCTTGGTCACTCCAATCATAGCCAAATCCATCACACTAAGACACTAAGGCATTTAAAGTAGTTTCCTCAACTGGCACAGTCCTTCTGGTAGGCTCCCTGTTCCTGCTGTCTTGATTCTTGGGTGCCTTACATTCCCTAGAAAAATGACCTCTTCTGTGGCAATTATAGCATTCCACCTTGGTCTTGTCAAAGCCAATGGTATCGGTCCCATTAACACCTAGATTCCTTCATGTCTTCTTGAGAAATCTCCTTGCTCTCATTGTCAGCATTGCCATTTGCCACTTGAAGTCCATCTCCTCTAAATCATCAGGATCAATTTGCTTTAGGTCTTCATTGTCTAATTGTGAACTGTTAGACTGACTAGCAAAGAAGGAGTAGATCACTGCATCACTCAGACTATCAACATTTGGTAAAGTAGAAGCATTTTCCTTGGAGTTAGTAGCAGAAACACCATGAGCAGTCTTAACTGCTTCATTGGTGCTGCCAGTAAAATTGGAAGACATAAAAGCTATGTTTTATGTGTTTTGGCTTGTACTAGATGACCCCATGACTCCAGCTTCATAAATCTTCAGATTGTTATACATGTCATCCATGCTTAGAGTTTCTAAATCTGGTTTGTTCCTCCAAATCAGGGTATGAGTCTTCCACTCAGATGGTAGACTTCTTAATAACTTCAGATTCACATCTTCTTGAGAAATAGTTTCTCCATGAATCTCTAGCTGACTGATAAGCTTTTGCAGCCTATCATAGATCTGGTCAAGTCCTTCTGAACTTTTTCCATTGAAATTCTCATACTGCTGTTTAAGAAGTGTCTTTTGTACTTTCTTTGACTCCTTATTACCTCCAAACCTCTTCTCAATAGCTTCTATCAGAGACTTGGCACTTTTTTAGGTGTTGAATTTTAGTTGATGTTCATTAGGGAGAGCCATCAACAGAGTACCTCTTGCCTTTAACTCATTCTTCCTTGCTAGCTTCTATTATACAGTAGTAGGAGGTACTGCTGTCTCAACACCATTAATAGTTCTCGTTGGCAGAGGTGAGTCACCATTTAAGATTACTTCCCAAAGAGCATAATCAGTCATTAAGAAGTACTGTTCGATCCTCATCTTCCAAAGCTCAAATTCACCTGGATTGAGCACTGGAAGTTTTGCAGCAGCAACCATTGGTGCAAATACTGACTCCATGTTTTCACAAACAAATAGATCTTATATGTGTAGATTGTTTCTTCTTATTCAAAGTTTCTTAACAAGCTCTGATACCACTTGTTGATCCCAACTTGAATAGATCTTTCTTAGCTTGTAAAAGGCTTAGTTGTATTGAATAAATCCAAGACAACTATGGCAGAAACTTTGATTAAATATATCAAAGACTATGCAGAATCTAGTCTATAATACAAAGAAGAATAATCAATAAAACAGTAATGAACAAGATTGTATAATACTAAACTTTCAGCCTCAATATAAAACGAACACTCTTAATAGTGTTAGGGTTATACAAAACCTTGAAGCTATAACAAAACGATTTCTAGATGATATATATAATTTTATACCCTAGGACCTCCTTTTATACACCAAGGAGTCCTAATAGGTTTACAATATATTCCTAAGTTATCATTATCTTCTAATCAAATAACTTTTACGTATCTTTTACAAAAATATCTTATACTTATCACATAAGCAGTACTAACATATATACTAACAGTACTAACTTAACTCTAGCAGCAAAAATACTCTAACAGTCTTAACTTTTACACTAGCAGTTGTAACTTTACTCTAGCAGTAGTAATGACTTAGAATATTTCCTGCAGTCTTCACCAGCAGTAGTAACTTCCATATTAGCAGCAGTAACTTCAACAGCAATTAGAAACCTTTTAATCTCACAAAGATTACACGCATTTCTATCAACTTTCTCACTCCGAGTTAGTTGGTATTTAAAAGGTGGCAGTCTGCTCCAGCCTTCGATCACTAAAACCAAAACGCACTATTAAGTCTAGAGCCAAGAGATCATCCATAAATCTCATTAGGACACTAATACAAAATATTTGTTAATTCATACATTGTGCTAACAAATAGAATCTTAAGAGTCCTGCGCATTATCCTTGTGGTATTACCAGAACATTAGAGTGATACTAAGTATTCACAATGACGATGGAAATCCTACTAGAGCCAACATCAAACAAGCTCTTGGTAGGTACTTGTGCGATTCTATATGGATCAAGCTTGTGACAACTGGAAAGAAATGATGGTGCGATTCTATATGAATCAACTTGTTCCAGGCTATGAATTGACGGTTGATGAAATTTTTGAAATGCTATAACTCTCGATGTGTCACAAAAACACTTTGGCAAAGTGACACGTCGATGGATTTTCAAATAAATTTTATTTCAATCGGTAGGACTTTGGCTTACTGGTTCACCCATACCATGTTGTCTGCTTTGAGATATTCCGGTAATGAGAACGACTAGTGCAGCTGCAAAACCCTGTCAAGAAGATTCTTCGAAATTCTATCTGATCACATGTAGTATTATACTGATCAACGAGGAACCGTAGTTAATACAACCGTATTTGATGAAGTGAACTCCATATCTGTTGATTATCACTAACCTAAACTTGCAGGAATTCCCAATGGTGGCAGCAGCTAGACGTGGACGAGTCAGAGTCATAACCACATGCTCATACTTGATCGACATTTATAAAGACATTATGAAAGCTCAAGTACATGTTTCAAGACTTCCGCTACTCTGATACCGTACGTCCTTCTTCAAGCGATGAAGTGTTAAAGTTAAATAATTTCAAGAAAGACGTATTAGTTGAAGCTTTTGAGCCAAAGAATCAAGAAAAGTATGAGCATGTCGGTCCGAAGGTCACAAGTACAAAAGTTGGCAAAAGATCACAAGTTGATGATAAGAGATTATGCTTGGTTGATGATCTCAAAGAAGTTCAAGATTCACATACAAATCAAGCCTATTATAACAAGCTCAAGCCTAAAGTCAATGATCACTACAACATATCATAAGATGAAGTAATGAAAACAAGTCTGCGAGCACAAGACTGAAGACAAAGCATAGTATGCTAGGTTTAAGTTTTTGTAAAATGGAGTGACCTCCCTTAGGGGGAGATTGTTAGGATCACGAAAAGAATCGATCACTTCCATTATATCGTTTAATAGCTCGTAAAGTAATATTTGGAAACTAGATAGGCTAGCTTAGGAAAAGCCCATAGACTAAGCCCATTGGTCGGCCATATCAAGTGTATAAATACCCTCTCTATAAATGGAGAGGGTGTTGGTTGGTTGTTTTTCTCACATAATCTAATATTCCATTTTCTCTTCTACTTTCTCTCACTAAAAGCATCCTTCCAACCTCTTTCTCTCTCTAGATTTCTTTATAGTTCTTTGGTGTTATTGATTATTCTTGGAGTTCTACAAAAAGTTATTTAATACTTAGGATATTTTGTATTTAAATCCTAAGTGAAAGATCATTAGGCACTGAATGAACCTAACAAAAGTTCAAATCATAAATCACGTGTGATTTCCACAAATCACGTATGATTTTTACAATTAGAATATTTTGTATTCAAATCCTAAGTGAAAGATCATTAGGCACTGAATGAGCCTAACAAAAGTTCAAATCACAAATCACGTGTGATTTCCACGAATCAAGCCCATCACCTAAAGGTTTGCAAGTTAACACATGACGAGAACCATACAAACTCAGTCTATACTTAGCCTCATAAAGCATCTCCCAGGCAGCATAGTACATGCGCATGAGACAACTATCACCAACTGTCGTGAACAACTAAGATGTACAATTTGGAGTGAGGTTGTGGATTACACACATTCAACATAATAGAAAGCAAGCACTTTCTTAAATGGGCTAGGAAGTCAGTCCCATATGTCCTTCTTGCCAGCCCTTTAGATGATCAACGTGTGGCCTTCCCACAATCGTTTACCACTCCTCAAAAGGTTTATCTCTAAACCCTATTGCCTTACTAGAAATAGAATTCATCTCACAACTTTACTAAGTAAGTTTATACACTTGGCACAACAGCTACACACAGTAACTCCCACACACTAGAAAGATGGTTTGTCTAAGTGTTACCTAAGCTTCATGATCTCAATCATAACATCGGGTCCTTACCATTCAACACGAGAAACCAGACATCACAACAATCTCAAATCCTTCCTTAAACACATTTTACATACCATACGTAAACATGGTGCCATCCGTTAAATACCTGATACAAAATAACTAAATGTTTTAAGCCTATTTTTACTCTTATTCTCACAAAGAAAACTAGAAAATTCTATTTTTTTCTTCTTTCACTTAGTTTCTTAGCTAAAAATGACCGGTGACACGCCCTCTCAAATTTCAAAAATATCAAACGACCACTCTAGACCTTTCCAAGTGGAAGACCTCACTCACCTTGAGGAAAACCGACAAGTTCTGGAAAATGAGGGTCATTAGTAAAAAAGAAACCTCACAAGAAGAACATCAGGGGGTGCATGCGACAAACAACCACGTCGGTTTGCATACAACACTCTTCCACGAAGCACATTGATGAGGTGTCAATTTATACACTTTCTCAGGGTTATTTAACCCCTAAAATCATGCAAATATGCTCTATTATTACACTAAATCATTTCTTTTTATGTTTTTAGCATTTGGGAAGCACTCGAATGGAATACACGTGACTTGGGCTTGATTCGGGAAGAAACAAGACAAAATTACAAATTTTCAGCTTCGTGACCGCCATCGTGACGGTGTCACCAAAAGTGCCTAGAAAGTGGATTTTTGATCAAGTTTTGTGACGACTCAGTGTGTGGAGACAGCGTCACAAAAGACCCATAATGGCGTCACAACTACAAGGTGACGGCGTCACAAGCATTCATGACAGCGTCACAAGTATGGCGGTGGAAAAACCCTAGTTTGGGATCGACGTGGTGACGACGTCACAACTATAACCTGACGCTGTCACACCCTGTTTACTATATATACAAACTCATTATTTTCATAAATTCGTGTGTGGAACCTTGGAGATTTTTAAAGCTGATCATAGGCGATTTTTAGGACTTTTTATGCCCTTGTTACTCATGTTTTCACATGTTGAATTAAAGTTAAGTAATTCAATCTTTAATCATTAAAATATGTATATGTATTGTTTGATTAATTGTTTTTCTTTTCTTCTTATTAACATGTTAGGCTAAATTTAATTGTGTTTGCTTATGATTCTATGAAACCTAGTTGTGAAGTTTGGTCTATTGTTTTTTGTTAGTGGTGTGCTCATTAGGCATTACAAAACTAGCTATAAGATATTACATTAACATAGACTTCTAGTGAAACATGACTAATTCTAAGTGAAACCCTCACATTTGAGTGGATAGTTAGATAAATATTTAATGCACATGGGGTACTATTGGGCGAGAACAGTGTCTGCAGGTAACTACTTGTCTAGGTGTTGCTATCGTCGTAAGACTTCTACAAGAAGTGTAAACTCCATAGGCAGTGCACTTATTCATTGTAGTGTAGTATAGTCAAGACTCGGAAAAACAGAAAAAAAAAAACGGTTGTTATCGTTCACTCGAGGAATAGGTTGTAAGGCTTGATCACGGTCTAACAGAATTTTAAGGGTTGAGGGAAGACTATTTTTGTATTTTTATATTCTATGGAAAGCAAGTAAATCAATATATAATTGGAGAGGTGGTAAGTTTTAGCTATTAACTAAATATATTCTATCGTATGGTGATAACAATATATTAAATGACTGTGTTTTATTTATTCATATATTACTCCTAGATTTGCTACTCCTAGTGTTCTTTCTTGTCACCCTTGTGCTGGATCTATGTAAAAATATTTCCTTATCTGAACGAATTACACGAACCCGCCATCTATTTAGTATTCCGCTAGAGCAACGCACACGTAAGGTAGTATGAAGACTATTACATGGCCCCTAGGAGTACACTAAGTGCATGTGAAATATATTAAAAGTAGATCAACCATATTAGGGGGCAAGGTTGTATGCAGACTGTTACCCGATGGTATCCTTTCTACACAATCATGTTTCCCTAGACATATCAACAACGATACAGACAAAAGCTGGTTTTCTAGAGCCTAACATGCACATCCATCACAAGAAGCAACACCACTAAGATCTATATTCTAGGTTTCATACAATCATAAATAAACACAATAGGAGGTTTAGCCAAGCATGTTATAGACAAAGCAAGAACATAGATGAGTCAAACAACACATAGACATATCGAATGATTAAATAAACCTTACTTGATTAAAACATGAGTTGGAGGAAGTACAACAGGGTTTTTAGGCCCTAAATTCGTCCTTAACAGCTGCTAAATGAACTAGGGTTCGTACCCTCTTTTTACTCTAAAGTTACACACTCAAAACCCTAAATTCGGGTTTGTATATATAGGAAAAACGTTGTGACGGCGTCACGTTTTAATCGTGACGCCGTCATGAAAGAGAATATTCTAGATAATGGGTTAGGTCGTATGCTCTGACGCCATCGTGGAATCTTGTGACGCCGTCTTGATCTTCGTGTTGAGGGCGTCACGTTGTATTTGTGATGCCGTCTCCAGCCACTGTAGAGAAATTCTTGAGTGATGTTGGTGTAGGTCCGTATTCTTGTCTGTTTCTTCTCCAAATGAGCCCAAGTCACGTGTAATTCTTCCAAATGCCTTCCAAATGAGAAATACCTGGAAAGGAACGATTAAGTATCTATTTTGGGCATAAATGCACGATTTAGGGGGTTAAACGACCCCGAAAAAGTGTATAAAATGACACCTCATCACTAGGGCATCGCGTAGAATAGCAAACTTGACCAACTCGGCACCGAATTAGGGGAATACTTCACATTACACTAATGAGGGTGACAAAACAATAGGTTAGATAGATCAACTAGGGAGTAGTGCATGATTAAGTGAGCATGTTTGTTTACCTATACGAGTCCCCATCAATTTACATTTTCTGCAAAATTAGAAGTAGTTTATCTTAGTTTAAACCACCTCTCTCAACATATTGATTTTAATTGCTTTCTAAAAAACACTAAAAACACAAAATACTCTTCTCTCAACCCTTAGATCTTAGTGACATACAATTCGAACTTACCTCACTATTTTCCTAGAGAATGATTAATCCCTCGAGTCTTGCCTATATTACATTACAGCGATTAGGTACTCTCTCTAGGATGATTGTAAAACTTCGGTGTTGCAATCCGCCGCATTAAGTTTTTGGCGCCGCTGCCGGAGAATAGTATAGGTTTTAGATTCTATCTAGCTTAGGTCTACTCATTAGATTCCTATCAAGTGAGATTTTTATTTTCTTGTTAAGTATCTTTCTTGTAGTCTACAAAACCGAGTTAGTGTGCCCATGTATATAATCTGATAACATTTCTAGTAGTTGGCCAAACAATAAAAAGCCATAATAAAAGTATATAGATTGATGCAAGAGAAAAATAACGACAACTCATTATAATGCATAAATAGAAATTCATTAAACATTAATCATTTAATTATACATAAGGTATGATCATACAAGAAAATAAAATAAAGAAGCTACATTAATCCTAATGACTTAAAAGGTCTTTGGATTTGCTTCTTTGAACAAAAGGTTCCGAGAATATTTATTTTTCTTCTTTGAGAAAAGAAATTTCACCACTAAGGATTAGGAAGTGGATGCGATTGTTAACGTAACAAAAGCAATGTTCACTATGGATGTGAGCATAGACCAAAGGGTTTAAGAACTCGTTGGAGGAACAAAGGTTCTTGAGGTGAATTGGGATGAAAGTCTAATAGACTTGTCAGGGAAAGGATGATTTGAGTTTCCATAGGAGTGGGTTTATGTTGTAGTGGTGGAGTTCTTGGTGCATCCTCAAGTAAATCTTGGATATAAAGGTTGATGGGTTATGAGGGTGAGTAAGGGGAAAAAGGAGAAGATGTTTCCCTTGTTTGAGAGGGTGTGGATTAAGAGGACTCACTCATGGTGGATGGAGTTTTTGTATGAGCATTAGGAAGACTAGGTGACTATGAAGTAGGCATTGGTGATGGAGTGTTAACACTGGGAAATCATCACTTAAACAAGTTTTAGAATTTAATATACTACCGGTACACTCATATAATTTAATACCAATCTTAATGCTCCAGAAAAGGCGACGAAGACCACATATACACATCCGTAACGACAGAATCGACACATGTGACTACTCACTCCTTAACTCGAGAAAGCTAAAGGTATAAACTATCTTGGGCGTCGATAATAGATACCCGATTTCTAAAGATCTATATATCTGAACGTCACATTTTCTGGGTGAATTCTGAGGGTTATAGTGGCTTAGTCATTATAAATTTCGTTATCCATGAGATGCTATTAATACTCGGTTTTTGTCGGTATGTGTCATAAAAAAATTTAAATTTGGGTAAAAATCACCTTTTATGCTATGTTTCGATATATTACCCATCATTTTAAGGACAAAACAAATGGCAAATGAAAGAATAGTTTCTAAGGCTTATTTTCCCCCCTACACTTAAGTTGAACATTGTCCCCAATGTTCTCTTGAGAGTACCACTGTAAAAACAAATAAAGGGCAAGAAAAACAGGAAAAAAAAAACTAGTTACTCCATAGTTTACTCAATAATGGAGAAGAAACATGCGATAATTGGTTAAATCGTCCTCCTGATGAATCATCCAATGAAACTGCTAAGGAACTTCCAAGCTCTTCCCGCTCAAATATAACCTGTATCAAAGACAAGACAACTATTACCAAGCATATAATGTGCAGATTTACATATACGATATGAATTTAAGGTTCGACTTTGTAGGATCCCGTAACATGTCACTTCTTACAATCCGATCACGACTGGAACTAGAAATGAGGAAAGAGTGATGAGCGTTTAGCTGAAGAGAATCTAGAGTGGAGTGATGAGAGAAAAAGGAAAAGATATTTTTAGATATTTTGAACAACTAACTTTTCTAAGTGGAAAAGTTCTTTTATATACCCCGACACTTAAAAGTGATGTGCGGGATATTTAACTAGGGACCAGGCTTGGGTGTTGCTTGGATTTTAATCCAAAACATATACAATATGAGATTATCTATCGATGCCCGGTTCCCGATAATATTCTTATTACAACATTAACTAATTAAAGACTGGATGCTCCATCGTAGAAGTGACCGAAAACTTCATTGTTCAATCAAGAAATTAAAGGCTAACAATCTCCCCGAAGTCGAGGTCTTAAACACAGTTTGAGAACTGAGCTTCCTTTATTGACTAATAAAATTGAGGTTAACAAATCTCCCCCGGAAAACAAAAGTGAGTTCAATTGATGACACTCTTCATGAGATGAGTGAGATTGCTTTTGTCATTTAAGCTCGAGTGTTCTTGCGTCTTTGTCTTTCGTTGTAAGCTTGTTCTTCATGCTTTGCGATCGGCATAAGCATTTTTGTGATCTTGTGTCTTTGTAACACTGCTCTTACTAATTGCATTATCTTGAAAGCCTTTATTTCAGAGTTTGCGGAAGTCTTTGTCTTTAAATCATTGAGAGCCTTTCTAGATAGTGTTGTCTTCGTAGATTGAGATTTGAATGGGATTGAGGTTGCTGTTACCACCGTGGTTTAAACTGCAAGGTATTACGTTAGTGATAAACAAGAAAATTGATTTGAAAATCAATCGACGTTTCTAATTTGTACTCGTTAAAGAGTTTTTGTAACACATCGAGGTGTTATGTTTTTTATCGAAAGTCATCAACCGTCAATTATTTACTGGACCAATGATATCCAGTTGTCACAAGTTTGATTCATATAGGAATCTCGCAACGTCACCTTACCAAGAGCTTGTTGATGCAAGGCTCAAGCAGGATTTTCAATCTTACAATGTAAATACATTAGAATCACTTCGGAAATGTTCTGGCAAATTATCACAATGATATTGAGTAGGATCTTGTTAACTATAGGCCCCCTTTGCTTAACTTGATGATGTTCAACAAGTGTTTGACATGGAATGTGTCCTAACGAGATTTTTATTGATCTCTTAGCTCTAGACTCGATTAGTGCATTTTGGTTTTAGTACTCGGAGGCTGGAGCATATTGCCACCTATTCAATATCAACAATCTCGGAGTGAGATGTCAATAGATAACGTGTGTATCTCCGTGACAAATGAGACAAGTTTCTATTGAGAGAAACCCGAATGGCTGGGAAGGGTTGTGCATTGCATCACTGGGTCCATGATGTCGTTTTCAATGTCAGCAATCAACTTGTGATTCTGACAGCATATGTATCAACCCGGTTTCTGCCTTAAGTTGTGTGGAGGGCTTCTTTCTTTAGACCCTTTACTCCATACATTTCTTTTTCCATCTATTCAACGCCTTCAATGCTTACAAGATGTAATTACTAACACCATGTTGTGATTGTTCCCCAGCTTGGGCTTTTTAACTTAATCTTGTGTTTGTTCCCGTGGTTACTCAATTCTTAGTCAGCTTTATTCCACATACATTCATATACAATATACCTAAGGGACTGCTATTTCTACTTTGGATTATCCTTGGGTAGATCCTTCGGTTCTGGTTGGATCATAGAACTAATACCTAACATAATTACCTTATGACTTCAGAATCGTCGTGAATTATATTAAGTGTTGTTGGGTATAAGTGCGAACCATAAAACCTTTTCTTACTGTTGAGCACATTGATATCGATTAGGATCTATTTTAATTACATGTTCTCCCCTTTTTAATAAATAAACACGTAGTTTTGAAACATACCTTGTGATTAAAATATGTCTTGATAATTCTGTGGTGAGAAAATTTTTATTCGCATGATGGTTTGGAACATTTTGAATAAATGTTTTGAAATACATAAGGAATAGTCATTGTTGATGTATCAAGAACATTTAAAACTTTGTTTTTCAAAAAACTTTTTCCCCCCTCAAAATAGACCAATTGATAAAATTGTTGGCTTTTGAATACATTGTGAGGGAGTTGAGTGTTGAACACACAATTTTTGAAAAGATTATCGAATTGTCATCGAGAAAATTCTTGAAAATTTATGTTCTACTTTTTGAAAACCAAATGTTAGAGGACTTATTCTTCTAACGGTAAGGGTAAGCGCACTGATACGTACACTATCCTTTTTCTTGAGCTAAAAACATTGAATGTCTTGTAAGAACAGCTTAAGACCGAGAAACGTTAATTTTCTCGTTGTGAGGATAAGTTATAAACCTTCCTTTATTTGAAGTCCGGGTTATGTACTGACATTTGCACATAAGCCATTTAGAAAATTAGAAATGACATGTTTTGAAACTATTTGCAACTCTCGCTCGAACTTCATTTACACACCCGTGTCAATGTTAATCGACATTTCTAAGCACGTAAATGTTATCGATTCCAAGAGACATGCCGAGAAGAATCTTTTTGGAAATTTTCTGTTTTTCTGATTTTGTATTTTCTTTTTGAAGTTTTATATTTTTGTATTTTGCTTTTCTCAAAAATATGTACATGGTGATGTTTGATGATGATATCAAGCAGTCTCATTTGTCAGAACCTCCAGATTCAGTGGATTCAAAAGTCTCATACCAATCTTTCATAACAAGATAATTACAAACGATCCTCAGGAAGGGCTTTTGTAAACATGTAAGCTAATTGGTATTCAGTTCTGACAAAATATAGTTTTCAATTATACCATTTTCAACCCTTTCTTCTCACACCGTTCCTTTTGAAATGATACCGAGTAATGGATGTGCTTTGTCCATGTGTGAACTGTTCTGTACGGGGTGCATGATATTGCTATGGCTGACTGAGAGTCGCTAATAACAACGGTTTTGTTGTAGTTGAAGCCATAATCTTGAAGTTGTGTCATCATCCACATTACTTGAGAACCCCCCCCCCCCCCAACTTGCAGAAAAACGCCACGTACTCTGCCTCTGCTGAAAGACATTGCCAGTTGCAGTTTGTTTCCTTTGGCATCCAACTACAAAGTTTATCACCAAGGAACTGTATCCTCTAGAAGTGCTTTTTTGAGTTATCAAGGTACGGCTATGATCAGGTCTGAAAATGACTGTTAGTTCAAACGCCAGAATCCTTTGGATACTAGAGTCCATACTAATGGTACCCTTTTAGGTATTTAAAGATTCTTTTAACTCCTTGAGTGCTTTTGAGTTGGTCGTACTTGATAAAGTGCACAATAGCATACTGCTTGCCACTAGTCTGCGTTCTACCAGATGCGAGTAACATGAGTGACCGGGATTTTTACTTGACTAATCAGATTGGTATAGGGTTTCTCCACTTAAAATCTACATCTAGTTTGGGTTTTGTAGGACAATGGTGTAACAAATGGAGTGACAATTGTCAATATTATGCTTTTTCAGAATTTCTAAAGGTACTTGGCCTTGATTGATAAATACCTTTTGGGGACTGGTGCGATGCTGAAGTCCTAATAAAAGAATTTAATCTCCCCCATTAAGGACATTTCAAATCTACTGTGCATTTAACTTTTCAAATACTTTTTGAATATTTAGGGTTTGAGACCCATAAAAATTATGTATCAATGAAAATTGCATTTGTTAGAAAATCTCCCATGTTATTGTAGCTTGAATAAAGTTGGGTCATTTGTACTTTGTGTAAAGCCTTTAGACATCAGGAAGTTTGATAGTTCATTAATACCAGGCTCTTGGAGCTTGCTTTAATCCCTTACAAAGCTTTCCCAGAGGTAACGACTTTTTCTGGGATGAATCTGAATAACAACGAACCATACGGTCTGAGCAACATAAAACCTATTCCTTCAGTTTAGACATTATGAAATGCCGTTTTCATGTCATCTGATAGATTGGAAAAGACCTTGTGTGCTGTGTGGGCCAACAAAAAATCCGAACTGCTTCCATAGCCGAGAACTTGGCAAATGATCTTCAAAATCAATACCCTCTTCCTTGCTTAACACCTTTAGCAACAAATCGTGCTTTGTTGCGAATTACAGTCTGATCTTCATCCTTCTTGTTCTTTCATAACCACTTTAGCTTTATAATTGGTATGTGTGTAATTACACATACCTTTTACCTTTTAAATCGTCCCTTAACGACCAAAAACACACATTAAATGCCATAAATATGCTTGTTTTTGTGTTTATACTGTGCAGGTACCAGATATCCGATAAAAGGACGAAAAATCAAGCAAAAACAGACAAAACCAAGCACGGAATGGAAAAGCGTGAAAAAGCCAAAGTCAACAAAAGTCAAAAAGTCAACCCCGGGAAGCGGCATCAAAAACCGAGCCTGAAAACCCAAATAATAAGCCCATATAACTCAGAGGGCCAATTTTGCCAACCTTAAAAAAGTTGTACACCATAAGGACCACCTGTGTAATACTTCATATAACTTTGAGGGATTGAAACTGCCATATCCGAAACTATTAACCACCACTTTGGACTAAACTTGCAAACCCTTATATAACACTCGGGGGCTGAAAGTTCCAAACCCCCAAACTCTTTTAACCCCACAAGGACGAAGATTGCAACAAGATATATATAAATAAGGGACTAAACCTGCCAACAACTCAAACCTTTACCTGTTAAACTTATATACACTGTTTATCTTCTCAATCTCCTGCCAAAACACAAACCCACTTATTCATATGTCGTTCTTGTCCTCACCTACAACTAAACAACAAAACTTCACTATTCCCACTAACCCCACACCACACATGGGCCTCAATGTACAGCTGGCTATCCCCTTGATGCTAATGGACACAAAATAAAGAAGGGCTAGGATCGATGGACTTTGAGGACCAGCTTAAACAAAGGGCAAGATTGCTTCGCTTTACTCTCACATCAAAAACACAACAAACACACGTTTGAAGACTTCACTGATTTCATATAATTGAAGATGATGACAGAAATTTAAGGGGGGAATGAAAAAGTAGTAGTTGTAGCTTAATTTTATGTTTATAAATGTTTAGTAATCTATCATTTTTAAAACTTATAACCCCCCCTCCTGTCCCTTTCAAGCTCCATTGACTTCACCACAACACTCCAAACCCTTCAAAATCACTTACCCCACCCCCCACATGGGCTCATTGCCACTATGGCAATCCCATGGTTTACCATTGGCTACACGAAATCAAGGGTTTTGATTAAATAGATTGGAGACCAAGAAAAAATGGAAGGCTTGGATTGCTTTTGTGTTTTCCTCTCACATCACAAACACAGCTTGGCAGCATATAAAAAGAAGAAGAGAGATGAACAGTAGAAGCTAGCTAGATCTAGGAGTAGTATAATTTTAATTTGAATGTTTTTATGTTCTTATGTAGTTTTAATTCTGTCCTTTACTTTTAGAACTTGTAAACGTTTACTGTTTGAATGAAAATTCAGTTTATTGCAAAATAGTCTTTTGAATCCTCTAAAACTGACACTTTTGTTCTAGCTTATTTAAGTTCATAAAATCTGTTGGAATTTGTTTATTTGTGCTTATTTGTCTTAGTCTTAATCTGGTTATAAAAGGTTTCAGCTTAAATTTCTTTTTTATAGTATGAAATATGCTAAAATCATGTTAAAGGGGTGTTTGGGTAAAGGTTCTAAAGTGGGTCAAAATGGGTTAAAACCCAATTGGGTCACTTGGCCATTTCTAACAAACATTTCTAAGTAGTATTTGATCTGTTTTTCAATAGTTTTAAGTCTTATAAGCTGTTTTCAAGTTTTTCTTAAGTTATCTTTGAAAATGTGGCTAAAAATCAGTTTACATTTGCTTATTTGCTTAAGCTTTCAAAACTTTCTTCTAAGCCTTGTTTTTGGGGTCACTTTCAAGTGTCAAATGTTCTAGTTATAAGTCTTTTACTTGCTTGTGATTTGTTAAAAGACTGTCATTAAATTTTGTTAAGTGTCTTTGAGTCTAAAATTGTCCCTTTTTCATTTTCATTTTTCAGTCATTTAAACTTATTTTTAGCCCCAAAGTGAGCATTTTAACTGTTGGTATGCATAGTTTAGGCTTAGAGCTTATTTAGGATTTCTAGCTTATCTGTCTATCTTTTTTCTTATTGTTGGTTTGCATTAGCTTATTTAGGTTAGCATAGATACTTTCCTTAGCTTAGTTTTCCCTGCATTGCTTATTTTGTCCCTTAAAGAGCTTATTAACTTAGCCTTTAGGACTTAGTGCAAAAGTCATCACTGCCCTTTTTCATAGCTCTTTTTATAGCTTATTTTTGTTTCAATCTTTGTTTCCTTTGCATTTTGAGGAAACCTATAAGCTAGGTTAGAAGCCCATATAAGCCTTTAAGCCCCAAAATCATTTCTGGTGGCTTATTTTTAAGCTCAAAAAGCTGTCCCAAGCCCATTTGTATGCATTTTTGTGACTTAAGTGCTTATGGTTTGTCCTGGCTTATTGGTTTGCTATTCTTGGCTTATTTTTTATTATATTTGCATATTAGGTGCTAGTGTTGGTTTGCTTTTGCTTATTTGCATTTTGCTTTAGCTTATTTGTGTAAAAAGTGCTTAACAGTTTGCATTTTAGGCACTTAGTGTAAAAAAGTGCAAACTGTCACTTTTCTTTGCTTATTTTTCCTGCTTATTTGTTCACTTCTTTGTGCTTATTTTTACTTACAATTGCTTATTAGATTAGGGTTTTCGTATTTTTGTTTCTTTTCAACTCCCCATAGCTTAAAATGTCCATATAGCTTAAGTTATTTTTGCCTTAGCTCAAGTAGCTAAACTGCCATAAAAAAGCCCTCTTTTCAGCTTATTTATAAGCATTCTCAAAAAGTCGTAGTTATAAAAAATGATAAGCTCAAGGAGCTTAACAAGTTTGTTTAAAAAGTTTTAAAAAAAAGAAGGGAGATAAGGGGAAACCCGGGTGAGCAAGACTCGAACCCGGGTCTCAACCCTCAATACACCCTTCTTTATAAACCCTCTTACCGCTGTGCCCTTGGGTCTTTTATGTAAGACCCTTGGGCACTTAGATACTTAAGGGTGTTTTAGCCCTTATAGTAATAAGCTCGTTTGAGCTTATTTTCGGCTTATTTATAAGCCGAATTTCGGGTTTCTTATTTTTCTTAGGATAGTCGTAGGGTCTAGTAATTTTAGTAATTTTTTCAGAATTTTTAAAAATAGTTTAGTATTTTTATAATTTAATTTCGTTAAAAGTTTTAAAAATTCATAAAAATTACAAAATTTATCAAAAAAATATTTTTCTTTTTTAGGAAATTTTCTTTAGTCTTATTTTACGTAGGAAAAATATAAAATTTTTCGTAGGGACATTTTTGCAAACTTTTGATTTTTAAAGAACGGGTCTCGGGTACGGATCTTGTCATGACTCGTTTTTGGGTCAAACGACCTCCGTTTTCAGTCTAGTTTTTTTTAAACTTCGTTATTTGTCATTTAGAATCTATTTTAGCTTTTAAATTTGTTTTAGGGTTTAATTTGAAAATTTTAGGTTTTTGACCCTCATTTTTCGTACCCATTTTAGGATTTAAGTTATTTAGCTTTCATTTTTAGGTTTTTCTCAATCGTTTTTGTTTGTTATTGATTAATTTAGCTTTCTACTCTCTCCAATCATTAATCTCATTCAAACTCCAATTTTCCGACTGTATCGATTCTCCAGCACAACCTCGTTGGGGATAAACGACCCGGGGATATTCTATACTACTTCCCGGTTTCATTGATTGTGTTTTTAGATTATACTTACTATATATTTTATATTTTATTATATATTATATATAAGAGGTGTAGTTTAGCACTCAATCAAATTTTTGGCGCCGCTGCCGGGGAGGTTGTGAAACGATTTTCGTGTTTGTTTGACGATTAGAGTTTGAAGACCCTTCCCTCGTGAAGTTAATTTTCTGTTTGTGAATATTTTCTTTTATTTATAAAAATATAAAACACAAAAATATTTTTCATTTTCTTTTATTAGTATTAG
>BQNB010054543.1:12497-39492 GCA_026074375.1 Tanacetum coccineum
GGGGTGGGGGGGGGGGGGGGGGGGGGGGGGGGGGGGGGGGGGGGGGGGGGGGGGGGGGGGGGGGAGGGGGTGGGGGGGGTAGTGATTGCTTTCATCTCACCCTTCGAGTTAGGAATAGTATTACTCGGAAGAGTACCCAAAGTTGAGGCTTGGTTTTAGAAGAAACTACCTAAAATACTCGTCATATCATTATTTAGATTCCTCCTAAGACTTTCTTCTTGCTTATAAAAATCACCCCTCAAAACATTAATTTGAGTTTGCATATTTCTCATCATTGACTCATTAGATTTCATGTAACTTGAAAACTCATTTGAAATCCCTTGTTGAACTTGATTAATTGGAGTTTGAAAAGATTGGTTTTGAAATCCTTGATTTTGAAAATTTGGAGCATGATTAGCTTGAAATCCTTGATTACCATGAAAATTATTTCCCTGATTAAAATTATTCCTTTGATTTTGATTAAACCTATTTTGATTATTTTGCAATGGAGCAAAACCGGGTGGTGCCATTTGGTTACTAGCACGGTTTGGAGGGGCAATTTGATTGTAAGTACCCGTTCCCGCACAAACACTCGATTGATTACTATCGGTAGCATTACAATTATAGTAAGCATGGGCATAACCACAAATAACACAAGACTCCTCAACCGCTTTAACCGTAGCGGGAGTGACAACTTTCTTAGTAACAATCTCAACTAAGGTCGAAATTTGGTCCGCAAGCTTATCAATTCTATCATCCGTCTTACTAGAACTTTCCCTAGAAGTCGTATTCATCCTAGAAACATTCGGTTTGTTTCGTGAATAACGAACTTTTGACTTATTCTCAATTATGTTCAAGGCTTCTCTAGTAGTCTTACTCAAAAGATTTCCACCTGCCGCGGAATTTAAAGAGTCTTGATCATCCTCATTTAAGCCATTATAGAAAGTATCAATTTGGGTTAACTCTGTAAATCCGTGGTGGGACATGCTCTAAGCATTTACTTAAATGGTTCCCATGCCTCTCCAAATGTCTCCTTGAATTTTTGAGTAAATCGAGAGATTTCATTTTTAAGGTGGGTGGTCTTCGAGGGAGGAAAAAAATGATTCACAAATTTTTTACGAGATCGTCCCAAGTCAAGATAGAATTAGGAGGTTCTTTATCGTACCAAACTCTAGCGGCCCCCTCGAGTGAATATGGAAACATCATGAGTTTAATCACATCATTCGGCACATCCCTAAATTTCAAAGTCGAGGTAATCCTTTTGAAATTGTTAATATGAGTATGGGGATTTTCCCTCTCAAATCCATGAAATGGGTTAGCTTGAACCAATTGTAGCAAATTCGTCTTAATTTCAAAATGGTCCGCATTAATTTCCGGTATGACGATAGCTTCTCCATACCCTTCCGTGGGTGCTTGGAGTAGCTCTTCCATTGTTCGATTTTCCGCCATTGGTGCAATTTCAACGATAGTACGAAGCTCGGGTTCGACTACGTTTGGAGCACGTCGTCTATTTTGACGTCTCGGAATGGTTACGGGTGAATTATTTGGATAATAGGAATTTCTAGTGCGCATGCACTACAAATAAAACCAATAAAACAAACGAGGAGAAAATATATACACAAAATATTTTTATTTCACCGAATAATCAACAAACTTAGGGTAACTCCCTTAAGTGAAACTCGCAAGCAAGCGGGGGACGTAGTGGGAGCGAATCGCCTTAAAAACGTTTGTCCCTTTGGGTCGTAGTTCCTTGGAACAACCCTCCTTATACCCACCTTATAGCTTATTTCACAAAAGAGGTGCGCCTTTTTCGTAAGTGACACAAGACGGTTATTTTTGTTGTTTTTCGATTTTTTTGGTATTTTTGATTACTATAAAAATTTGAGAAAATAAAAAATATTTTTGTATTTTTTTTATAGAAAAATATTCACAAACGGGAATTATAGCTTCACGGGGAAGGGTCTTAAAATACTAATCATCAAACGGAAACACGAAAATCGCTACACACTTCCCCGGCAGCGGCGCCAAAAATTTGATCCGTCCCAAAACTACACACACAAACAAGTATGTGTAATTAGGAGGCGAACTCAATTATAGTATAGTAGTCTACGTATTCCAAAAGTTTTAAAGAGAATTGCTTTTAACTAAAGCAATTTCTAAAACTCCCGGGTCGTTTATCCTCGGCAAAGTGTGAATTGACATTCGGTAACGTTCGTGATCGCGCGTTTTGAATGGTTTATAAAGATTTTTGAATTGGTTTCTATAACTACTAATAAAAACGAATAAAACATGTAAAGCACGTAAACATATAAGGAAATTAATAATTAAACACGAAAAACAATAACGGGTATTTAATAAAACGCGACATTTAAACAAGTACATCAAATTTAAGCCCTACAAATGCAAATTTATTTTTCTAAAATCCTAAATGACAAAAGAAAATTTTCAGAAAAAGAATTATATTTTTTTTGATTTTGATTTTATTTTTTATGAATTAAAAACAATTTAAATCTATAAAATTAATTAAAAATACTAAACTAATTCTAAAAATTCTAGAAAAATTATGATAAGTGCTTAAGACTGTGTAGAAGCTATGAAAAATAACAACTGGAAAAATAGATGAAGAAATAAGAAGTTAATAAGCAAAGCAAAACTTTAAAATGTCTATTAGTAATTAATTGTGCAAAACATGAATGAAAAAGTCCAAAGGGAAGATGGTGTTTGTGTGGTGTGTTAAGGCGTGTGTGTGCTAAGGGGGGAGGTCACAAGTTCGAACCTGTGGCTTCCCTTTTTATTATTTTTATTATTTTTGAAATCTTTTTAGAAAAACTAAAAGAACACATGAAAATAAGCAAATAATCTAACTAGCACTTCTTATGAAACATGAAAATAAGCTAAGAAAACCAATAAGCTATTTGCTTAAAACTGTTAACCAAACATCCTAAAGAGGGACTTTTAAGCTTATCTTAAAGCAACTAAATAGATCCTTATGGCAAAATGAGTAGCAAAACTAAAAAGCTTATACTATAAGCTACTCAAAATAGCTCAGAGAAAATATTTTGAAATCTAAATAGACAAAGAAAAAGCTACATGAAAAAGCTTGATAAGTGTAGAATACACATATCCGTTTATACCTAAAATAACCCAATTAAACCCAAAACAGACCAAAAATGGCAAAAATATGCTTGTATTTATGTTTTGTGTGTGCAGGTACGGATCAGTTAAAAATCACAAGAAAACAGTCAAAAACGGGCAAGCACGGACACAGGAATCAGAAGAGTTAAAAAAGAAGCCAAAGATTCAAAAAGAAGCCAAAGATTCAAAGCCGAAGCCAGAAAAGTCAAGCCTCAGTTAAACCCAGTCAAACATTGGTCAATAAAAGTCAACAAATCCCTTTTCCTCTTATTATAAAACCACAAGGGCTAAACTTGCATTTCTCGAAAGTCATTTATAACTAGAAAATAAGAAAAGGAAGACAAGGACCATTTGTGTAATATCTCAAAATTGTAATAGTTTTAACGGTCACAATTTGGGCGCCAACCCTTTTTACTATTCACCCGTCTCCCCCGTTTCACCAAACAGGTAAATCAAAGGGGTTTTCCAAATTAAAGGGTGCTTAGGTCAATTTATGAGCTCACTAACACAAATGAAGGGACAAATCAGTCTTTATCAAGGGATTACTTAGCCTCTCCCAATCAAGGGTCACGTCAACAATGGTGAAAGCACAATGGAATGTGGGTTTTTATGCTAAAACACTTACAAAAGAAGCACAATGCCATCCAAAAGAGAATGACATGCTGACAATCTTCAGGTGTCCACAAATCAATCCAACGGCCACAATAGAAGCTCAAATGATTGAAGAAACGATTGGTTGAGATTGAAAGTTTGGAGAGCAGGGCAAGAGGGCTAGAATCTTCCAAGGCAGCCTATAAATAGGCCTCACTTCTCACACACATAGGGATCTAGGTTTTTAGTAATTTTTAGTTGAGCTTAATTTCGTATTTTTTTAAATGTAATTTTCCTTTAGTGATTTGTATTTCCATTTTAAGTAATGTAATCAGCTTTCTTAAATTAATGAAATTCACTTTTTAGTATTTTAAAACTCATTTTTAAGCTCTCATTTAAAGCCATAAGCTCCCTCAATAAGCAAATCTGTCAATTAGCCTTAATAAGCTCTAATAAGTCTATAAGCTTATTATGGAGCTGAATTAAATCTTAATCATATCTAAACCTTTAATCATCTTAACTTACACTTGTGAATTATTGAGCTTATTGGAAGGAGAACCAAACATGGAAGGGTTCCCAAGGACTTTACCCTAGCTTATCTAATAAGCTAGGGAGCTTGTAGCTGCCTTTATTGGTCCTCTTGTTTAGCTAGAGGAGTTTGTAAGTTTCTCTTTCATTTTCCTTTAATTCTAGCTTTAAAATGATATCATTTCTTTCTATATTTAGATCTGCTTATTTGCTTATTCTCTTTGTTTATTAGTGCTTATTTGAGTTTTATCTAGCTAAATCATCTTAGTTGTTTATTTGTTTTCAATTTTCTTAGTTTAAATCATAGATTTTCATATTATTGTCTTAAAAAACCTCTAAAAAAACAAAAATATAGTAAAATAGCTTAAGTCTTAGATTATTGCTTATTTAGTTGTTAAATCATGCTTATTAAAGTAGTTTTAATCTGTTAATTGTCTGGTATTAAGCACTTGTTTACTAGATTTCAAAGTAGTAGCTTAATCATAAATGTCTTAGTCTTAAAGTGGTGTTTGGTTTAAGCTATTTTGACCTCCCAAAGTCAAAGTGAGTTTTTGAAATTGTTTAAGTAAGCTTAGATTTCATTTAAAATAATTAGGCAAAGAGTTTTTATAAGTTAGATTGTGAAATTGAAAAAGTTATGGTTTATTATGTTGATTCTAGCACCAGGGGAACTTTCTTTTGAATTTCACTTGTGCAATTGTTGATCTAAGCCCTCCAAGGCTTAGATCTTGCTTGAACTTTGTTTATACACTCTATTTGAGTGTGTCTTAGTGCAGGATTTCCCTTAGGAAACCTGCACTCTTGGTTTACATTTGTGCAAAGGGCACCAGTACTAACAACAAGTTAGTACTGCTGGTACTTTACACTACCAGTACTAACTAAATAGTTAGTACTGCTGTCACTAGTTAGTACTGCTACCTTTGGCTTAATTTTTAGTTGATTAAAAGTAGGATTTAGGACCCTCCCCACACCTCTCCTCCCCCCCTCATCCGGAGCCAAGCCCAGCACCCACACCAATCACAATGTCACCACTCAATTAATTAACAAAAAACCCACCCTCCGCCCACCCCCCTCCCCACCCCCTCCCACATCGACCCCAACACCACCCAACCCCCCCAATCCCCTCCCCACCAGCACCAAAGCCCCCCCGCGCCCTCACCAACAACCCCCCACAGTCCCCAAAGGCGACGTCCACCCCACCCTCCAACACCCCCCACCAACACCCCCCACACAGCTGCCCCCCCTCCATGCCCCCAACCCTTCAGCCCCCACCCCCCTACACCCGCCACCCACCACCCTCCCATAGCCGCCCCCCAACGAAGGTACAAGCACGAGACAAAAAAACCCGAAGCCCTATAAACTAAACTATCCCCAACACATCTAAGTCCAAGTACTAAAGTTAGTTCACACCAACCGCGCACACATCGTACTATAGTTAGTTAGCGATATGGAATAAACGACATGCATAACCTAGAGACGTATCAGCAAACACATATCCACTTTCACAGACTTTTTAGCGAATCATGACAAGGAACACAAGTACAATTTCAAGAGGGTTATCACTAAAGGTATTATTTAAGAAACACGATAAAAAAAAACGTCGGTACCTATAGGCAAAATGACGGCGAAGTATTCCTGGCGCACATTGCATTCGAAAAACCCGTTTCTCTATCAATCAGCAAAAGATCCATATAAAATAAATATGACGACACAGATAGTTTAGTAAATTATCTTCTAAACTCTGCTTTTTATAAAACTTCCGCAGTAAACAATAGAATTCATTTGATTAGAAAGTCTCTCTTAAGAGTCTGATTTCGAATGACATTACATAAGTTGACTCCACAAACACATCAACAGCCTGAAATCTATCGAGGGACTCACGACCACCAATATATTAATGAAATTTAAAGAGTGAGAAGCATAGCGATTTAAGGAAGACATCCAGACGCATACAACGTTCAACTATTTTTTTTAAACAACCTATATAATCGAGCTCTTACTATTGCTAGAATTAATTTTCTTATTGCCAAACACGGATAGTATCGTCGAAAAATCTTGCCAAACAAATAAGGAGGCTAAAACGTTAGTCCCTAGTAATTAATGATCAAACTATTTTTTGCCCTTCGAGCGAAGAAATGATGCTTGAGCCAAGATAACACTTTCACGAGTAACATTTGTCTTTCCTGCGATTGAGATATAAAGTCCTTATTCTTTGTCCATTTTTGCGTAGTTAATTCTATAGGAGAATTCATCTTTTCTCTCACAACGCTATTCCAGGTCGTTTTCTATGAAATAGTAAACTGACAGACATTCTTAGTTTCTAAAGTTGCATCTTTGTGGAGTTAGTAAATTCAGTGATTTTCATATAACTTCTATGTAGATTTAGAGAGTGCGCTCAAACGTCTCCAGTCTCGGTTCAACGTTCCATTCTTAGCACCAGACTCCATGGCGTATGATCTCTTGCTTATATAGAACTCTACAGCGACGTCTGGAGCACATCCAAAGCTATCTGGTACTTTTTCAGATAGTGTGCTTGGTCAGTGTCGATGTTTTCGATTTACGTCTACTGTGGTCTTAGGTTTCGTTTTTGTGAAATCTTTTCATAATCAGGTGTTGTTTGTTTTATCACCTCTCCCATACCGCTGCTTGGGAGTTCTTTTGACGAGATTGTTTTATTGTTATATACATGGTGCTCTAGTAGATGTAAAAATACGTTTGATTGGATCTCTTGGATGAAATGTCCTAGTTATTTAACTTTGTAATTTTTCTAGCTTCTTGCTAGCCTTTTAATAATTCCAAAAAAAATTATGGCTTGACATCAAGTCACCAAGGATACTTGATTGAATCAGACCCGCCAAAACTTTTTACGGAAAATTAATGGAAATCGATGATCATATCACGTGTACATTAAAATTTTCGTATTATACTAGAAAAAAAATATGTACAGACGACTTACACGAGCAGAAGCAATATAATAATTAAATCATACACGTCAACGGATCTTTATGTATTAAAATTAATCAACCATAATTCAAGATTATTACATAATCAATTATGTAACACCTCGAAACCATTTTTTAGGTATTATAATTACGAGTATGTCATTGGATAGTTTGACTAAAACTTTATATGTATTGAAATACTTCACGTGATTGGTTAGTAAAACCCGATGGTCAAACTATAAGTCAAGTGTTATGTAAATGGTTTTATAAAGTATTATGTGTCATAAGTATGAGCGGGTAGGACTTGATGGACCATTATTGTCAAACAAGCAAACCTATAACTAACTAGTAACTAAATAAGTCATTAGCATATTCTAAACACTTACAGAGTGTTCTTGATGCGTGTATGTCGACATGGGGAGAAAAAAGAGGGAAAAGAAGAAGATCAAGTGGGATGATTAATCTTAGGGAATCATGTGTTCCCATGGCAAGAGTAAGCCTAGCTGTGATCCTTTTTCAAGTAAGTAATCTTTATATTTTGAGTTAATTAATTAATGAATTATAAGTTACGGTTTATGTACCCAATGTTCTAAACCAGTCTAAGAGGTGTTATTGATAATGGGTTAGACCATTTAATGATTTAATTATGAATTAGTAAACTTGGGGGTTTTCATCATATGATCATATGATGATAAAAAATGATGAAGGGTGTGTTCTTAGGTTGTATAAATCCTTGTTATGGCATTAATGTGATAATGGATGTGTTATGATTCTTGGTTAAGATACAATCAAGAAAGATGATGATGATGATTTATTGGTAAAGTTAGCTTGGATTCAAGGTAAGTAACTAAGGTTATAATATGTTATGATATCTGAATGATCATGTGTTTTATGTATATTTATTGTTAAGTGTTTAAAAAGTGTGAAATAAGAGACTTGAATGTGGAGATGAAACTAGGATTGTTAAGCTCTACTTAAGGAGAGTTATTGGTTTAGTCATTAGACTAATCAAGGTATGTATATGGTTTATGATGAATCATGATGTGTAGACATGTTTGATTTGGTTAAGATGATTTGTATGCAAATGAATGAAAGTGTAACACCCCCTAAAATAGGTCACACCAGGAATATGTCCGGGAGCGTTACTTCATAATACCATTGCATAAGATATGAGATAACGACCTCTAAATGGGTCGTTTGAAAAGTACTCTTATAAAATTTGGACTCCAATGCACATCAGCTATGTCAAGCATCCTATTCACCTGAGAAATACATGCTTAAAGGTGTCAACATTGTGACACCCCAAAAATTTCCGATCAATAAATTAGCCGTTTCCCTTTAGTAGTTTGAATTTTTAAAGTTTCGTTTAATATTTACGTTTAACCGGGAAGTTTTCCCGCTATTTATCTGATAACCGTCTCCGGGAGCGAACCGGGACACCTAACGTTGTGGTATTTTGGCAATAGCCCTGTTTCTATGTTTTAGGGCAATATTTAAAATTTCATAATTTTCGGAGATACCGTTATTCATTTCGTTACTTGCGTAAACCGTGTTTTATTTAAAAATGAGCATATGCATGAAAGGCTTAGAAATTAAATCAAATAAGGAGCACTAGCATCATAAAATATTAAAAACCATTTTGGTCCCCCCCTCCTCATGCATACATGCGTCTAAACACCCCTTAATGAACCTTGGAGACCAAGTTGAATTCAAAAACCAATAAGACAAGTTAAAACTCATTTTTGTCCTTGCTCATTTATGATTGGAGGATCAAATTGGTTCCTTCTCTTTCTCTTGTTCTATTCCACGCACACACACAAACACACTTTTAGTGTATGAAGTAAACTTTGCACATAAATACCATGTTACTTCCATTCTTCTCTTTTCATATCAAACACACACTTAGCATTGAGTTTTCTTTTCTCTCTTGCTCTTCCTAGTCCTTGAAAATACATACACACATATATAAATTTATAACTTTCCATCTTTGATCAAAAAATCTTGAAGATTTGTTGAAGGTTTGATCATTTGTATCATTCGGGGATAAGTTAAACAACATTTGGGTTGTTTCTAGTCATCAATCATCTTTCTAAACTACTTCTTTTTGTAAGTCTCTTAATCTTTGAATAACTTGTACTTTTCTAATCATCTTGATGCATACATGCTAGTTGTACAACTTATTTTGTAAGAACGAAGATTTTAAAACTACATAAACCTTAAAAGGTTACATATATTTCGAAACATACAAGTACGTTGGATACTAGGGCGACCTTTTCTTTAGTAAGGCTAATGATTTAATCGATGGTTTAGATATGGTGTGTTTTCTCGCTTGGTATGTTGATCTATCGATTATATCCATGAAATGGTTGTGTGGTCCACCTGCTTTTTTATATAATACATGTCTCGTTGATGTGTTGTTGGTGGGTGCGTTGCGAGGTCTAGGCGGGTTTGGTTGGATATTGTTGGGTTTCAGGGTTGGGGGGTGGGTTGGGGTCGGTGTGTGTTTGTCGGGTTTTGGGATTTATGATGATGGGTTCTGGTAGCTGTAGATGTGCTGTTCTTGGGGGGTTGTGTTGGGGGTGGGAGGTGGTTTTTTATTTGTTGCGCGAATGTTCGATGTTGGATTTTTTGGGGTGTTTGGGTTTCGGATGTGGGAGGGTATTGGTCGGTAGGGGCTAATGGTGGTGATTTAGATTGTCGTTTCTTTGTGTGGGGTGGGGGGGATTGTGTTGGTAAGAGGTTTGGTTTTAGTAGGGTTGGTCCTGCTTGATATTAATATTTAATATTTATATTTTTAAATTAACTAATTTATTTCTATATATTTAGTAAATTAATATAATAAATTATACTTACAATTTTAACAATTTAATTTTTTTCTTTTGATTTTTATAATATTTTAGAATTTTTTCCGATTCTGTTGCTTAAAACAAATCCTTCTCCGTACTACGATCCGATTGTTCCCACTTCATCTCAACACTTACTCCTTTTGATTGAAAGCACGATTTTCTACTACTTGAGGAAGCCCGATGCTTTTTATAGCAATTGATGATGGGAAAACCAGTTTCACTAGTTTTCAATGGCTTACGCTCTATGATCTCGAGAGGTGACTATTCTCATTCTTGATGCAACTTCTCAACAGTGATCCATTTCCTGCACCAATACCCAGGAGATTTTACCCCGGAATTCAAAAAGATCTTTAAGTTGTTGAACCAAAGAAGTCTTCACTCGAACCCAAGATGAAATTCCGAAAGTCGAAATTAAAGAGTACTCCGCCCAACATCTCAAGTAAGCGTTTTTAGAGGAAAATAAGAAACCTTCTAGTCCATATTTCAAAAGATTTAAGCCAAGATGAAAAGACCTCACTCATTAACGTTCTCAAAAACCGAAAACAAGCAATTGCTTGGAAACTTTTTGATATCCGAGGCATAGATCCATAGTTTTGCTCTCACAAAATCCTTCTAGAAGATCGATTAACGAACCTTCAGTCCAACATCAAAGGGAGGGTTAACCGTAAAATACATTGACGTCATCAAGAAAGAAGTAGAAAAACTTCTTGACGCGGGGATTGATTTACTGATTCGGATAGTCAATGGGTTGTCCAGTCCATTGTGTTCCTAAAAAAGTTGGTATGACCGTTGTCAAGAACGAAGAAAAATGAAGTGTGCCTACAAGGATTAGTCACGGGTTGGAGAGTTTGCATCGACTATCGAAAGTTGAACGAAGCAACTTGAAATGCCAAAATCTCTACTCTGAACCATTTTCTGTTTACCATTCATGGTCCAATGTTTTAGAGCGATTAGGACGGGGGCAACGAATTTATATTGTTTCTTAGATGGTTTTCAGGGTTATTTTCAATTCCCAATTGATCCTAAGATCAAGAGAAAACCTACGTTCACGTGCCCATACGGAACTTTCGGGTCCATGGTATGCCATTCGGGTTTGTGCAATGCACCCGGAATTTTGATTTTTGTATGATGGCCTTTTTTCACGACATGATAGAAAAAACTGATGGGTGGGTTTTTATGGATGATTTTTTAGTTTTTGGAGATCTTTTTCCTCATGTTTGCCAATTTAGACAAATGCTCAAACGGTGTGAAGACACCAATGTAGCACTAATTGGGGGAAAAGAGCTTTTCATGGTTATTAAAGAAGCATTGTTTAGAATTAGATCTCTAGAAAAGGAATTGAAGTCGGATAAGGCCAAGTTGATATAATTTTAAGCTTCCTCATTCCAACAACGTCAAAGATTCGAAGTTTTCTCCGGCATGCTGGATTCTATGGAAGATTTATCAAAGACTTTTCCAAAATATCTCGACCCATGACCTATCTCTTAGAGAAGAATACTCCTTTCATTTTTTTGGAAGATTGCATTCTTGCATTTCAAACATTGAAAAGAAGTGACCGACAGTCCAAATTCTCATTGCTCCAAATTGGGACCAACCTTTTGAAATCATGTGCGATGCAAGTGATTATGCAATAGGTGCGGTCCTAGGACAAAGGATTGAGAAGCATTTCCGACCAATTCATTACGCTAGCAAGACCATGACTGAAGCAGAGACAAACTATACAACAACAGAGAAAGAGATGCTTGCAGTTGTCTACGCGTTTGAGAAGTTTCGATCATATCTAATCATGAACAAGAGTGTTGTTTACACAGACCATTCGCTTTGAAATACCTCGTTAACAAGAAAGCGCCCCCAAATAGCAAGTTTGCTTCGATGGGTTCTTACTTCTACAGTGAATTTGATTTTAAGGTATCGATACCATAGGTGCAGAAAATATGCAGCCGATCACCTTCTCTAGTCTTGAAAACCCTTACGAAAAAATGTTTTTGATCAAAAGAGTCATTAGAGACTTTTCCTTTAGAGACTTTAAGTGTTGTTAACTTCTAGAGACCAAAGTACCTGGTTCTGACCGACTTTGCAAATTACCACGCGGCGGATTATTCATTAAAAATGGAATGTCGACTAAAGAGAAAAAACAAGTTTTTTAAAGCATGTACAAACATTACTTTCTGGGATGGACCCTTTTCTTTTCAAGACTTGTGCGGATCAAATATCGAGGTTTTGTAGGATGGAAAAGAAGCTCTTGAAATTCTCAGAAGTTTGACTTAGTGGGACCCACCGTGGGGAACACTACGGTGCCAAACTTTACCGCCAAGAAGGTTTTATGCCGGTTTTTTTGGCATAAGATTTTATAAGGATGCTTTCGAATTTGGTCAAAATTCTGTGGAGTTGTCAAAGATAAGGCAAATTCTCTTAAAGTGATGTGATTGCTCCAAAATGCAATTTAAGTTTGTGAAATTTTTGATGTATGGGGTATCGCTTTTATGGGACCTTTCCATCGTCTAGAGTAACAACATATATTCTGGGTAGCAGTATCCGATCAGATTAGATTTCATAAAGGTGAAGCTAAAGCGCCTCCCCACCAACGATGCTCGAAGAGTTGTTAAGTTTTTTAAATCCTTCTTCTCCAGATTCGGGGTGTCAAGAGCAATCATAGGCGGATCGTTGGGACTCATTTTTTGTAACGACTAATTTGATAAGTTATGTCTTAATATTGTGTCACCCATCGTCTTTCGACTCCTTATCACCCTCAGACGAGTGATTTTTTACCTCTACGTGTGTCAAGTTGAAGTCACGATCGTGGCCTCAAAGAATTTTTGGATGTGGGATGGTAGGAGAAAACCGTGCCTCAAGGGTTCAGACAAACTAGATGTGCATTATGGGCTTTTAGAACGCTTACAATGACTCCGATAGGATGCACTCCGTACAAGTTGTCTATGGAAGCGTTTTAGTCACTTACAGTCGAACGAGAACGCAAAGGCATAATGGTCTCTTAAGCATGCCAACTTCGATTTTAAAACGATCCAATGAGGTGCGATCATCGAAAGCTCCAACTCAACTGAACTTTAGCGAGCTTCATGATCAAGCTTATGAGAATTCGGCTAAAATCTACAATGGAGAGACAAAGAAGCTACATGATTCCAAGATAAAGAATCCCCCAAATTCTTCAATATTGGTGATCAAGTCTTGCTTTTAACTCCGATTAAAGATTTTATCCGAAAGCTCTAATCTTGATGGTCGGACCTTTCACAATCATCCGAATAAGTTTTCCCTTATGGCACTGCCAAGTTGTCTTCATGCCGTTGCGTTCGAATTTCAAAGTCTATTGCCACCGTCTTGAAGCACTACTATGGAGGGGGATACACCACCTCATTTAGTTATCGGACCTCCAGACTTTCCCTAAGGACAACTAAAATTCGGGATCGAGTCGTGCTTGCGACTCAGTGTGATCAAAAATAAGCCGCTTCTGGGAGTTCAACCCCATGCTTATCCTTTCTATTTCCTTTTCTTTCTTCTTTTCAATGTGTTGTGTTTAGAGAGGCTTGTACTCCTCTCGACTTTCTCGATGTTGTTGCTTGTTTGTTTGATTTTTGCAGGATTCTCCTTCAAATTCGATTGAGGCCTCTCGTGTCTGATTTGATTTGTCCGTTTTCTACTCGAGCTTCTCTCCTTTTTATGTAATTAGTTGGGAAATCAATAATCCTTGCATCATTATCGATTAACGTCTTTCTTGCCTTACTCATAAACAACATAGAATTTTTCGTTGAGAACCCGACTTTAAACATGAGGACACATGTTTGGTTTTAGTTTGGGGAAGGGACCTATCGATTTTGATGTGTTTGCTTATTGTTTTTTCCACGTATCCCCGATTTTCCCACAAAAATAGCGAAATTTTTTAATTTCTGTAAGGTCTTTGGTTGTCATACAATATATAAAAAAATATAAAAACAAAAAAATAAAATAAAATGTTAAGACACAAATGTAGGTTTTCTGTTGGTAAGAATAAGAAGTAATTTTTTAACCCGATCGTAGTGTTAGTGATCATAGCTTTCTCCTGTTAACAATTATATGATGATAGTTTGGGCTAGTCTCATGTAGACTTTTAAACATGCTAGATTGAAATCATTAGTAAATGAAACTTGTGCTAATCTCAAGTAGATTTTTAAATATGCCAAGTTGGGATTTTATATAGGCCTAAGTATTGCAAAATTTCTTTTGTGAAGAATAAGAGATGATAGTGTTGTTTACGAATTAGGATGCTAAACAAAGTTTATTTGGAAAACTTAAAGGCTTATAAGAATAACTTGTGATTTTTCTTCCCCGGAGTTCTTAAAATGATTAATTATACGTGTTCTCTTTAATTTTTACAAATTGGAGTTTTACTCTTAAAAGTCTAATCAACATATTCAGAGAAAAAGCTTTATCGATGATAATAGCTAATCATTTGTAAATAAGAATTTTAGTTCGAGTTTATACTTTGGTTTTCTAAAACAAAATTTTTCTATTTGCAAAAATAATGTGTTAAATCAATTAATTAAGTGTTATTAAGTTTTAATTAAAAAAAATGTAGTTGATGAATAAAAAGGATGCAAGTTATAAATCCTAAGTGTAAATAATCAATATACAAACTCCATCGCAATAAAGTACATGGGCATTTGTCGGTTCGCTCCCGATGTGACATCGAAAGAAAGGGTGGAGGATGTATATTTAGGGTTAGTATCATAATAAGTACGCGAGCTCTTGTCGGAGGCGTGGCCGATGTGTCGTCGAAAGAAAAGTGATACCAATTCCTAGCCTAATAATGTAAATAGTAAATAATAATGTTGCAAGTTAGAAAATAAATAGTAAAAGTTTCATTTTCTAAAACCAAGGTATTCTTTTGAGCTAAGGTTTGCAAAAGTCTACAAGGCTTTTTCATCGGAAGTTCATGCGTTTCGGTTAAGTATTCTTCGATGGGGTGTCAAAATGCATTTTGCACTTACCCAATAACGGCGGCGGGGAGATGGCTAGAGAAGAAAAGTCATTTTGGGACAAGTGAACCAATGATGTCTTGGCAAGGAGGTTTTTGTTTGCTTGAGATGTGATCTTGCTAAGTGATTAAATATTAGCCAAAAAAGTCCTTGGTCGGATATTTCATTCTATCTAAATATGGTGGATTTAATGGTTAAATTAACCTTGAAACACACACACCTAAAATATATGATTTATGTCAGGAAGAGGAATTCACAAGTTGTAATTATAAGTTAGTCTTATGCAATCTTAGTTCGTAATTAGCAGTGATCTTATTTTTAAGCTTAGCATGGGAAAAGTGAAAAATTCGGGAATGATGGACCAGATCTTTTAGACACTTAATTGTGCTTTTGTTCTATGATCCTAAAAAGTTACAAATGACGATTAATGAAAAAATACATTATGTCAACACAAATAAGTTGTAGTTAGGTAGTTAATTATCAAGAAAAATCATAAAAAGAGAAAAATCTTAGAAAATGGGAAATCGGGTGTTTTATAACTTGTGATCTCTTAACTCTCTCAACAAAAATCTTTGCTACTTTTCAAAGGTTTGTTTAGTCAGTTTAGGGAATTTTTGAGGTATTTGGTTTAAGGCTATGTGATATTGCGTTTGAGCACACACCAATCGGTTTAGTTGGAGAATTTTGATAAGTGTAAAATACACATATCCTTTTATGCATTTAAAATACACCAATTTAACCCAAAACAACCCCAAAAATGGCTTAAAATATGCTTGTACTTTGTGTTTTGTGTGTGCAGGTACAATATATCAAAAATCACAACGAAAACAGTCAAAACGAGCAAGCTTTCGGACACGAGAATCAGAACGAGAACAAAAGGAAGCTAAAGAATCAAAGCGAAGCCAGGAACACACAAAAAGTCAAGGCTCAGTCCAAATCCATTCAAAGAAAAGTCAATAATTTGAGTCAACAATAGTCAACAAGAAACCCACAATATTCCATTTTAACCCTCAAAGTTTCACAAAAGTCCAAAAATGTCCCCTCCTCTAATTGGGCCTCACCCGGATCTCAAAAGCCCACTTAACTTAGCCCATTTCCTTTTATAACAACCACAAGGGCCAGTTTTGCAATTGTCGAAAGTTATTTATAACTAAAAAAGGAAGAGAGAACACAAGGGCCAAATTTGCAAAATTATCAAAGTTATAACCGTTTTAACTGTCAAAATTTGGGCGCCAAACCCATTTACTATTCACCCATCGTCCCACTTTCACCCTCAGTTAAAAACAAGGGGCAAATAGAAATTAAAGGGTGCTTAGGTCAATTCAGTGATAGATTTACCAAGATGGCAGGATGTGATTAGTTCAAATCAAAGGCTCTAAGTATCCCTTCCTATCATGGCTTTTGCCACGTAGCAATTGGTTGAAAGCATAATAGAAATGTGAGTTTTGGTGCTAAAAGACCACAAAGACGCCAAACGTCACAAAGAGAATGACACATGCTGGCAATCCTCTGGTGTCCACAAATTGTTCAATACGGCCACAATTGAAGCTCAATGATTGAAAGAAATGATTGGTTGAGATGAACGTTTTAGAGGAGCAATGGCAAGAGGGCTTAGAATCTTCCAAAGGCTGGCTTAAATAAGAGCCACTTCTTTTCACGCACACTATTCTAGTCGTAGCTTAATTTAAGTTGTAGCCGATTAAATTGTAATTTCTCGGTTAATGGTATTTTTAATCTTGTAGTTTTCCTTTTAAGTAATGTAAGAAAGCTTTTCATTAATGAAATTCAGTTTTTCTT
Organism: Tanacetum coccineum; assembly: GCA_026074375.1. Taxonomy (NCBI): domain Eukaryota; kingdom Viridiplantae; phylum Streptophyta; class Magnoliopsida; order Asterales; family Asteraceae; genus Tanacetum; species Tanacetum coccineum. The sequence goes on from BQNB010054543.1 coordinate 29,286, forward strand.
AATCTCTCCAAATCTCTTTTTCATAAGCTATCTTAATAAGTCAAGTTGTCTTAATAAGCTAATAAGCTCATTTAAAGCTCTTTTAGTCTATAAGCTGAAATAGAGCTTATTGAATTCAGAATTAATCATATCTAAACCTTTAATCATCTTAACTTACACTTGTGGATATTGAGCTTTTTGGGATAGGAGCACCAAACATGGAAGGGTTCTCAAGGACTTAACTCCTAGCTTATTCATAAGCTAGGAGAGCTTGTAGCTGCCTTTATTGGTCCTCTTGTTTAGCTAGAGGAGTTTGTAAGTTTCTCTTTAATTTCCTTTTATTCTAGCTTTAAATAGTGATCTCATTGTGCTTTTTTTTTTCTTAATTATTTTTTTTAGGGGGGAATAAATCTGCTTATTTGCTTATTTCTCTTTGCTTATAGTGCTTATTTGGTTTTATTATGCTAAATCATCATAGTTGTTTTTTGTTTTTTACTTCTTAGTTTGAATCATTAGATTTTATATATTGTATTAAAAAACTTCTAAAAAACCAAATATATAGTAAAATAGCTTAGTTTAGATTATTACTTATTTAGTTGTTAAGTCATGCTTATTAAAGTTGTTTAATCTATTAGTTATCTGGTATTAAGCACTTGCACAGAGTTACTTTTGATTACATTAGTGCTCTATATCCTTCACAGGCTTAAAAGATCTATCTAGGGCTGAGACCTACAAAAAGTCAAATTAATTTGATCAAATTACCTGAGTTAGTTGTGTTTTAGCTTAAGATCAATAGGGAATTAATTTTTAGAAGTTAGTTTTAAGTAATCAAAAAGTTATGGCTTATTATAATGGTTCCAGCACCAGGGCACTCTTAGTTTAAAGTTAGGATTGTTTATTTTATTTCTAGGTTCCCTTTAGCTTGTATGTGCTCAAATTTGGTCTTAACTCACTTAATTAAGTGTGTTTAGTGCATTAGAATCCCCAGGGTATCCGGCACTCTTAGTTTGCACTTGTGCAAAGTGCACCAGTACTAACCAAAAGGTTAGTACTGCTGTCATAGTTAGTACTGCTGTCTTTTTAATCTTTCAGTTAAGCTAGCATTAGTAGGATTTAGAATCTTAAATTCAGTAGGTTTAAAGATTACACATAGCTTAATATAGATTGGAGCTTATTCTTCATTTTCTAGCTTAATTAAAAATAAGCTAACAGTCCCCCTCAGGGACTGTTTGATATAAAGCTACCAGTATTAACTTTTAAGTTAGTACCGTTAGGCTTATTTAGTTTTTTTTAGCTTATTCTGTTTTCTTTTTTGCTTATTTTTAGCTTCTATCTGCTTAGTAGGTTAGATTTGGTTAGTTGCATCTTAATTTGTTAGTAGTTAGCTTAATATAGCTTATTTGCTTTCTATAAATTTTTCAAAAAGCCAAAAACAGTAGTAACTTAGATTAGCTTTTAAATTTATAAACTTAGCTTATTAGACCTATTTTTATTACTTAAATTTAAAGCTTATAGTTAGGTCAATTAGTTCTTATAAGTTCAGCTTCTATCTTGGCTTATTTAGCATTTAAGCTTTTCTCAATTTTAAGCTTATTGATTAGTTTCCTGAGTATACCACTTTCATCATCATTTTCAGTTACCTTCTAGTGTTTTAAGCTCTTATTTCTTTTCTCATTTAGCTCAAGTACATCATAAGCTTTTTATAGCTTCTTTTAGTTTCAAGTTTAAGCTTATTTGAAGCTTTTTACAGCTGGTTTAGTAAATCCAAGGGTAAACCCCCACTTACTGTAAGCAGCTTATTGAAAAGCTCTTTTAGAGCTTATTAGTGGTTTTCAGCTTGTAGAGCTTTTATTAAAGTTTTTCTCCATAACCTGTTCTACAACTTTTCTTTAATAAGTTTTCAATAATAAGCACTTTTTAAGGTTCAACTTATTTTAAGCTTAAATAGGACTATTCTTGTAATCGGATTGGGCCTCAGGGTAGGAAGTGTAACTTTTAAGTTTTAATTGTTTTCTCTGCTAGTCCTTTAAGGACTAACACCATTAGTCCTTAGTTAAGTCAAAAGTTGAGTTTTAGTTAGTTTTATATTTTTAATTAATAATTAGGGTTTAGTTTTAATTAGTTTAATTAAGCTTTAATTAAAAGATAAAAATTAGGGCTTTTATTTTTATAAATTTTCTGCATATTTTCTTTATCTAGTGTAACTTTTATAAAAATTTTAGGATTATATTTTGATTTATTTGTTTAAATGTCGCATATTATTTGTTCCCCGTTATTTGTTTAAGTGTTTAATTGCTTTTAATTGTTAATTTTTAATTGTTGCTTTTTATTTAGCTTTTCAAATCAAATATCTTTGCTTTATTCAAATCAGAATCCGAGCTTAAACAAGGTTTCAATTTCACTAGTCGTTGGGGAAACGACCCGGGTGATCATACTTACCCGGTTAAATATACGTATTATATATTATATTATATATTTTTGAGAGTGAATTTCCTTAGGGAATTTTCTTAATTGCTCTTAATTGTTATATTATATATAACGTAGCGGAATACCAAATGGGGTGTTACTTCGTAATACACAGTAATAGATACAAGAGAACGACCTCTAGGTGTCGTTTGAATAATAATATTTGTTGATTCAATAAAAATCTGAATTTATAAGATTCCTTCGTTTTTGTTTGTTGATTTGTTTTGAAGAACCCTTTCATTCTTACGCAAGTTTCATTGCCTTGTTTTATAATCTATAAAAAATATATAATATAAATATAAGATTAAAACATATTTTCATTTTTCTTTTTAGTATAAGTAATAAGATAAAAAAAATTCAAAATATAAAGAAAATCTCTTTTTAATTTAGAAATAAAAATCACCAATTAGGGAAAAAAGACCAAAATATAATATTCTCAACGGAGGAATTAAACATTTCATTCCGGTAACTTTGGTGGTTCCTCAAATCGAACCTAAAGATTTAATACTTGCCATTATGTCAATACGAAATACAGGCTCACCTAGAAAAGTAATTTCAAAGAGCTACCGTGAAGAGTATGATATTTGTTTAAGTATCTTCCGTGTAGACCGTTAAAATTGCATTGTAAAAAAAATTAATGTTAGTGTAAATTTTTGGGTATTTGAATTTTATAAGTTTTCTTTTTATGCGCACTCGTTCGCAATCTCGAAGACGTCGTCAACAACAAACTCTTCCGGTTGTTGAAAATTTAGAACCAATTGTTGCAATGGCCGACAATCGTACCATGGCCCAAATGTTGCAAGCTCCCATCGAGGGATACGAAGATGCAATAGTTGTTCCACCGATTAATGCTAATAATTTTGAACTTAAACAACCTTTGATTAATCTTGTGCAAAGTAACAAATTCACGTGTAGACAAGATCCTCACAATCACCTTCGATTTTTTAACAAAGTAACTTCAACGTTTAGACATCCCGAAGTTCCGAACACTTCGATTAAGCTTTTGCTTTTTCCTTTTTCTCTAGACGGTGAAGCCCGAGATTGGTTAGACAAAGAACCTCTAAGATCAATTCTCACATGGGACGACCTTGTTTCAAAATTCATAAATCAAATCTTCCCACCTTCGAAAACCACTTACTATCGGAATGAGATCATTACTTTTTACCAAAAGCCCAACGAAGCATGGGAACATTTTAAAGGACTTCTTCGTCAATGTCCTCACCATGGCTTTTCTAAACTTCACCAACTCGATACTTTTACAATTCTTTGAACTCCAACAATCAAGATGCCTTAGATTCAGCCGCGGGTGGCAATTTCTTAGACAAGATGCCTCAAGAAAGTTTAGCGATTATTGAAAGCAAGTCAAAAGTTCGTTACTCAAGGAGTCGTGCTAGTGATTCAAGAGTGAGTACGGATGCTCCTCTTTCTAATTCTTCACCTTCTAATAATTCTTTTGATATGCAACAAATAGCCGCTTCTCTTGAGGATAAGATGACTATTAAGATGAACAAAATGCTGAATGAAATGAAAGCTTTAGTTGTTACTACTCCTGCACCCGTCAAAGCAGTTGAGGAAGTTTGTGTCACATGTGGTTCAAATCACAATTTTAACCATTGTCCGTTAACTCGTGGTGGAAACGATTTTCCCGTTCTTCATGACAATATCCAACAATTTCAAACCGCAGCCATTGGCAATTTTCTTCAAAGAAGCCAACCTTCCAATTTGGCAAGTCAAATGAAACCACCGGGTTTCAACCAACCAAATAACCAAACCAACCAAAATCGTTATCAAGGAACCAATTCTAATTTCAATCAAAACCGTCAAGGTCAAATTTTTCAACCACCAACTAATCAACCACCGGTATACCAAGTTCCACCATATCAGGCTCCTACACCCCAAATCAAAGGTGTTTCGAAAATGGATTTTGAAAATTACGTCAAAGCAAACGATGCGGTGTTGAAAAATGTTCAAAATCAAGGTCAGAATTTGCAAAATCAAATGGCTAATGTTACAAGTTTGTTGACAAGTCTTTGTAATAATTTCAAGAATTCAACCTCTATTTCAAATACGGGTACTCTTCCATGTCAAACTGTAACTAACCCTCGTTAGCAAATTAATGCTATCACCACAAGGAGCGGTAAGACTTTGGAGGAACCTTCAATTCCTCTTGTTCCTACACCTGATATTTCAATTCCTCAAAAAGAACCTGAACAAAACCCGGAGACGTCAACAGAAAAAGTGCAAAATCCTAATTTGGAAAATACCACACATGTCCCACCTCCAAAGGAAGAAGAATCCATTTTCATGTAAATTCCAAACCCAAAAGAAAAGAAAAGTGTTAATTTTCCAGATCCTAATTCGTATCATCCTAAACTTCCATATCCCGAAAGGATGAAAGTTAGAGAACACAAAAAACCAAGTGCTCAATACAGCCGGTTCTTGAAGATGTTCAAACAACTCCGTTTAGAGATTGGATTGAAAGATGCTCTTGTCGAAATGCCAAAGTTTAACAAATGGTTAAGCTCGTTGCTAAGGAATAAACAGAAGCTGGAGGAGATTGCCATCGTAACCGTGAATGCTGAATGTTTCGCTATCATTATGAACAAAGTCCCCGAGAAGCTTAAAGATCCAGGAAAATTTCTCATCCTATGTGCTTTACAAGATCTCAATAGAACTAGTGCTTTAGCCGACTCAGGTGCTAGCATTAACCTTTTACCTCATTCTATCCACAAGAAACTTGGGCTTGAAGCTTTGACTCCTACTCGTATGACACTAGAGCTTGCCAATCATTCCATTTCTCACCCGATCCGCATAGCCGAGGATGTTGTAGTTAGAGTCGATGGTTTCACTATTCTTGCAGATTTTGTGGTAGTTAATTTTGAACCCGACCCGAGAATGCCTATTATTCTAGGAAGACCCTTCCTGCGCACCGCAAAAGCTCTTATTGATTTGTACTAAGAAAAATTAACCTTAAGAGTAGGAAAGGACGAACTTGTTTACTATGCCGATAAATCTGAGAAAAACAAGGATAAGAATTGTGTTCATGCTATTTCTATCATCGATTTTTTGAAAGACTATCCGTTTAGTGGCAGTACCACTATTTCATCCGATGCTCCTTTTCCTAGTTCTTCTTCGGTGAAGATTAGTGATAACTTTGAGAAGTTCGCCGATGAACTTGCTCCTCTTGATTCATTACCATCGGGTAATGATGATTTGACTCTTAAGAAGGACTTGCATGAAGTAAATTTTCAAGTTTACTCAAATCCTCTTTTTGAATTCGATGATAATTTCAAATCTAGCAACATGAACCCTCTTTTTGAAGAAAACAACAAGGATGCAGAGATTAAGTCTTCTTCCTTCACACTTAATTCACCGGAAATAAGTGAATTAGAAGCTTATCTTGAAAAAGATTCGATTCCACCGGGAATTGATCTTACCCACCCTTCCACCCTTGAAGTTTCAAGTAGCAATCCTATTTCCCTTACTCTCACCGGAAAAAAGGTTTGTTCATAGAAGACACCGATGTTTTTCTCGTTGGTCCGATTTGTATGGAAAATAATGAATCGAATTGCGATAAGGAAAAAGATAATTTGTCTCTTGGCAACATTCTTACATAAGAAACCAAAGCCTTTTTCTCGTCCTCAATAAGTTGAAGAAATCAAGGAAATAGAAAACAACGTTTCAAGTGATGTTCCAATCAATACCATTGTCATGCCAATTAGAATCACTTTTGATAATCCAATTGATTTTAATTATCATTTGTCCAAACCAAAGGATTTCAAAAAGAACTTACCCATTTCATTTAACTCTATCACAACAAATAGTATACAATCTCCTTTGTTAGATTCCGACTCGCCTTTCACTGCGGAGTTGTCGGCTAGTATTACCTTGAATTCTCTCGGAAACAAGGAACAAAGTATGCAAACCAGGTATACTAGTTTATCATGCCATTCATGATAAAAATCTTGTAACATTGGAGGAGAATTTAAAAGAGAACATTTCCTCCGGGACTCTTTTAGTTTTCAAAGAACCGTCATTTCTTTTGCCTCCGCCAGAACCACCGAATAATTTTTTGAATTTTGAGCCCAATTTGGTTATGAAGAATGTTGTGCTTAATGAAGATTTCTACCAAAGCAAGAATACGTTACCTCTAAATGTTGAAGATGTCAATTCCTTCGCATTTGTCATTTGGATTTTTCTTCCACACTTCACTTACACCGAGGAATCACCTTTGATTTTCTCCTTTAGGAGTGAGAATTTTATTTTTGACCCCGGCATCGTCACGTTTCATAAGCCAGTGGCATGTTCAATGGACATTTCCATTTGGCTCGGTACCTAAGGAACAATTAATTCAGGGATTCAACGAGTCGAGCTTAGGATACTCGTGACCAAAAACAAGCCGCTTCGTGGGAGTTCACCCCATGCTTATCCTTTTCTTTCTTCTTTCTATTTTCTAATTAATGATGTGTTGTGATGTGTTGAGGCTAGCATCTTCCGATTTTTCGTTGTTTGTTGTTGTTCTTGTGATTTTGTAGGATTGAACCAGCAATTTCTGAAGACTCTCGTGTCCGGTGTTGTATCCCGTTTCACTCGAGCTTCCTATCCTTTGTTTGAAATTAGTTTGGGGAGATCCGATATCCTTTCATCTTATCGATTCACTTTATCTTTTGCATAATTCATCAAACGGCTTAGATTTTCGTAGAGTCTCGACTTTAAACATTGAGGACAATGTTTCGTTTTAGTTTGGGGAGGGAATCTATCGATTTGATGTTGCCTGCTTATTGTTTTGTTCTCACGTACCCGTTTTTCCCTAAAAATAGCACAAAAATTATTTTTTTAAGATCTTATTTGTAGAAAAAATGAAAAAATAAAAAATATTAGTAGTTAATTAAGAAAATAAGTGTTAAGACAAAAATGTAGGTTTTTCGTTGGTGAGAATAAGAAGTAATTTTTGACCCGATAGAACGTGTAGAGTTCTAGCTTTCTCCCTTAACAATTAATGATGATAGTTTGTGCTAGTCTCATGTAGACTTTAAAACAGATACGACTTGAAATCATTAGTAAAATGAAGGCTGTGCTAATCTCAATAGATTTAAATATGCCGAGTTGGATTTTATATAGGCTAAGTATTTGTGAATTTCTTAGAGATTTTAAATTGCAAAGAATAAGAGATGATAGTGTTGATTACGAGTTAGGATGCTAAACAAAGTTTATTTGGGAAACTTAAAAGCTTATAAGAATAACTTGTGGTTTTTCTTCCCTGAAGTCTTAAAATGATTAATTATACTGTTCCCTCCTAATTATTTTTACAAATTAGAGTTTTACTCTTAAAAGTCTAATCAACATATTTAGAGAAAAAGCTTTATCGATGATGAAAGTCAACATCATTGGTAAATAAGAATTTAGTTAAATTACTATTTGCAAAAATATGGTGTTATGAATAGAATATTTTAATCAAAAATAAAAAATAAAAAAATAAAAAAATTGTGTTGTTAATAAATAAATGGGATGAAAATTATAAATCCTTAAGTATTAATAATTAATATACAAACTCCATCGCAATTAAGTACATGGGCATTTGTCGATTCGTTCCTGATGTGACATCGAAAGAAAGGATGGAGGGTGTATATTTAGGGTTGGTATCATAATAAGTATGCGATCTCTTGTCGGAGGCGTGGCCGATGTGTCGTTGAAAGAAAAGTGACACCGATTCCTAGCCTAATAATGTAAATAGTTATAATAATGTTGCAAGTTAGGAAATAAATAGTAAAAGTTTTAATCTCTAAAACCAAGGTATTGTTTTGATCTAAGGTTTGCAAAAGTCTACAAAGCTTTTTCATCAGAAGTTCATACATTTCGGTTAGTATTCTCCGAATGGGGTGTCAAAAGCCTTAGCACTTACCCGATGATGGTGGGATCGCTAGAGAAGAAAGTCATTCATGGGACAAGTGAACCAACGATGTCTTAGCTAAGGAGGTTTTTGTTTGCTTTGAGTTGTGATTCTACTAAGTGATTAACATATTAGCCCAAAAGGCCCATGTGTAAAGCTTGGTCGGATTTCAACTATCTAATATGTGGATTTAATGGTTTAAATTAATTTGAACACACACACCTTAATATATGATTTATGTCGGGAAGAGGAATTTACAAGTTGTAATTATAAGTAGTCTTAGCATCTTAGTTTGTATTTAGCAGTGATCTTATTTTTAAGCTTAGCATGGGAAAAGTGAAAAATCGGGGATGATGAAGTTATCTTTTAGACACTTAATTGTGCTTTTTGTTCTATGATCCTCAAAGTTACCAATAAGGTAATGAAAACAATACATTATGTCAACACAAATAAGTTGTAGTTAGGTAATTAATTATCAAGAAAAAATCATAAAAAGAGAAAAATCTTTGAAAATGGGAAGTCGGGTGTTTTATAACTTGTGATCTCTTAGCTCTCTCAACAGAAATCTTTGCTACTTTTCAAAGGTTTAGTTTAGGGAAGTTTCGAGATATTTGGTTATAAGGAATGTGATATTGCGTGAGGACACACAATCGTTTAGTTTCAGGAATTTTGATAAGTGTAGAATACACATATCCGTTTGTACCTAAAATAACCCAATTAAGCCCAAAACAGACCAAAAATGGCAAAAATATGCTTGTATTTGTGTTTTGTGTGTGCAGGTATGGATAAGTCAAAAATCACAAGAAAACAGTCAAAAACAAGCAAACACGGACACGAGAATCAGAAGAGTACAAAAGAAGCCAAATATTCAAAGCCAAAGCCAGAAAAGTCAAGCCTCAGTCAACCTAAGTCAAACACAAAAGGACAAATCCTCAAAATGTTTCACTTTGGTCCCTCAACTCTTACAAAAGTCCAAAAATGTTCCCTCCTCCCTTATTAGGCCTTAAAAAACCTTAATGGGCCCAATAACTCCTCACCCGGATCCAAAAAGCCCAATTCCTAGCCTATTGACCCTTATGAATAAACCACAAGGACCTTTTATGACAAATTCGAAAGTTCTTTTATTACTAGAAAGAGAGGAAAGAAAGAGAGGGATTGAAAGTGCAAATATGCCAAATTCCAATAGTTTTAACTGTCAAAAAATAGGCGCGAAACCTATTTTACTATTCATCATCACTAACCTTTCACACCCATGGTAAAACAAAGGGCAAATGAGAATTGAGGGTTCTATCGGTCAATTCAAGAGCTCATTTATACAAAGGCAGGGAGAAATTAGTCTAATCAAAGGATTCATTAGCTTACTCTCAAGCTCAAGACACGTGGACATAGCAAAGAAACACAAGGAAGGTGGGATTTTGTGCTAAATCACTCAGAGAACTAGCACAATGTCACATCAAAGGAATGCAACGTTGGCAATCCTTGATTGTGCACAATTTGATCCAACGTCCCACAACATAGATCAAATGATTGAAGGAAATGGAAGGCAGAGATTGAATGAAAGGGAAATGAGCTCAAGAGGCTAGAAGGATCCAAGGCAGGCTATAAAAAGGGCTTCACTCTTCACACACACACATGTAGCTTTTAGGATAGATTTTAGTTTAATTTCAATTTTTAGCTTAATTTTCTCTTTTATCATTGTAATTCTCTTTCAAATATTGTAACAAGTTTTTATTAATGAAATTTAGTTGATTTAAATCTCTTTAAAGTACTCTTGTTTTATCAAATAAGCTCTCATTTTCTATTAAATGCTAAGCTAGATCCTATAAGCTACTCAATAAGCTCTTTTAGTCTATAAGCTAAAATTGAGCTCAA
>BQNB010054544.1:16686-39491 GCA_026074375.1 Tanacetum coccineum
AACGACCCGGGTGATCATACTTACCCGGTTTAATATACGTATTATATATTATAATATATATATTTTTAAGAGTGAATTTTATCAAGGGTAACTTGGTAATTTTCTTAATTTCTCTTTTAAAAGTATTATATTTTATAGTATATAAAACTGCAAATCAGTTTTTGGCGCCGCTGCCGGGGACTAGTGTCAAGATTCCTACGTTTTGTGTTTGTTGATTTGGTTTGAAGATCCTTTCATCCTCGAAAGTTTCATTTTTGTTTTAAAACTTCAAAAATCCAAAAAAATCATAAAATATAAAAAGTAAAAAATATTTTCCTTTTCTTTTTAGTATAAGTAAAAGATAAAAAAATAGAAAAATCAAAAATATAATTTTTTTTTAAGAGATAAAAATCACCAATTGGTAAAATACCAAAATATAACATTCTCAACGGAGGTGTTATCATAATAAGTTCCGGTGAACTTGAAAAGTTCCCAAATCGAACAAAAGATTTAAAAACTTGCCATTTCTGTCACTTACGAGGAACGACTCACCTTGAAAAGTAATTTTTGAGAGCTACCGTGAAGTAAGTTGATTAATTGGTTTAAGTTGTCTCTCGTTTTGTCTGTAAATAATAATAATATGTTGTTTAAAGAATAGAAAAAATCAAAAATAATCTTTTTTTTCTTCTTATCCATTTAATTCTTTTTTGTTTAATTCTTATGGCGTCTCATCGTTCAAAACCCCTTTACACTATCAAAGAGTGTTCGACTTGTGGAAGTCTGTACACTAAAGAATGTTGTTCGATCGGGAGTCTTAAATACAAGGCCCTTGTTCCCGAATCCGACTCTCCTCCGCGTTGTGCAAGATGTGGAACCCCGGTTGATGGTCCGAGTTGTCGTGGATGTGCATTTTTATGAAAGAAATTCGATGAAGATTTGCTTGCGTATTGTGTTGAAAATGGAATTTTCAAAGACTTTCAAGATACTTCCGAATCATCCGATGACAATACCAACGTTGTTAATGCTCTTCGAGAGCCATGCGTTGTCAATCAAGACCCCAGTGTAAAGTCTTCGCAAGATCCTCCACAGATTGACCATAATTGTTGTTATGAGTGCGGTGATTCATTAGATGGAATTTTTTGTCGACAATGCATTTGTAAATCTTGCGGTAAAGGTGCTCATTTTGGTTATAATTGTCCACCAAAAGTTTCGATTATCTCTAATCCAGAACAATGCAATGAAACCATTAATGAGCTCCCACAGATTTTGCCAAATGAGAATTCATTCGCTTATGATCCAAACCCGAATTCTGTCGATAATTCTCCAAATTTTTCTTACCAACCTCCACAACCTTAGTTTGAGACTTACTTATCTGAGTTATGTGGAAATAATGCTCATTATGGTTATGATTGTTCACCACACTTTCCGTTTGTCTATGAACAAGAGCTGGTTCACAATCAAAACTTTAATGATAATTATTTTCCACAAAATTCTCAAAGTTATTCTCAACAATATCTTTGTTGTGTTTATTGCAGAGGTCCTCACTATGATTATCAATGTCAACCGATTAATGAAACTTACTACGAACCTAATTCGAGTTATGATTCTTCCGGATTTGACCAACCACAACCCCCGCAATACTCCGTCGATCATCAAGGAATTCTACAAGTCCTTAATAAAATGGAAGAAAAATTTGAAGAGATAATAAGAGATGGAAGAAAGAAAATAGAGGATATGAGTATCGAGGAAATGATGCATGAACAGCAATTGGTCGATAGAGAGATTAAGGGAATAATAAATGATTTGGGTTATAAAAGATTTCGAGGTGAGGAGATTGATGAAGAATACGAGAGAGATTGTGAGATTAGAATTTGAAAACTTAAGCAAGATTTTAATATATGGGGAAGCAAAGTTCGAAAAAAGGAGCAAGCTTACGAAGAAGAAAAGTATTCTGCTGCCTGTCGTTACATGCTTTCTATTACTTGTGATGACGAGGATGATTATATTCCTTTAGCAATCACAACCGACTTACCGATCCAGGAGCCCAATAATTCTCTAAATATGGGGGATGAGCATCTCAACACTATTCCGACAACGGAATCATACGAAGTAATAAAGTCTAGTGTTGAGAACCTTGTCCCAATCCCAAGTGAGTTCGAGGGTATTTCTAACGATACGCGTGATGTGCCTAATTGTGATAATAATTATGTTAATGTTGAGTCCGATTTTGTGGAATCTTTGATTAACTGTGATACTTCGATTGTTTATTTTTCTAAGATTGACTCTATTTTCGAGGAGTTCGCCGGTGAACTTGCTCATATTGCTCCAATTCCACCGGGAATTGTTGAAGCCGATTTTGATTCAAATAATGATACTTCGAGTGATGACGATGATTTTGAAGACATCGAGTACGTTAGCCTAGAGGAGGTAAATGAAGTCGATCAAGAAGAGAAAGAGTTTGATTTAGAAGATGTTCTTCAAATCCAAGACGTTACCCTTCGTGAGAAATTGTTGAACGTTAGTCGTCTTATATCTAATATCAAATCTTTGAAAGACAATCCTATTCCCATCATAGATAGTGATTCGTCCAAAACTTCTCTTTCTTTTTCTGATAATTCCTTACCCGAATTCGAGTCTTTTAGCGATCATACAGAAGAGACGAGAAGTGGCAGTACCACTACTCATGCTAATTACTCTCTTCCCGTGTATGATTTGTTTCTTTTTGAGATTGAGCCCGATCAGGAGGAGTTGATTAGCATTAACAATTCAAGTAACACTCTTTTGGAGCTTCCCGAGTTTGAATCATTTAATTTCGATCCGTCATTTTCTCGTCCTCCTCCGGAAACACCCGATGTTTGCATGAGATTTATGCCCATTTTGGTTTTAAAAAATGTTTTTGTTAAACCTAATGAAGATTTTTACCTAAGTGAAACGGTGTTACCTTTAAATGATGAAGAGGACGATTTCTTCACATTTACCATCTGTACTTTTCTTCTTGTTTATCATTTATCCCGAGGAATCACTTTTGATTTTCTCCTTTAGAAGTGAGAATTTTGTTTTTGACCCCGGCATCATCACGTTTCATAAGCCAGTGGTATGTTCAACGAAAGTGTTCCATTTGCTCTCCCTAAGGACAACTAAATTCAGGGATCGAGTCAAGCTTGCGACTCGATGATAAAAAACAAGCCGCTTCGTGGGAATTCACCCCATGCTTATCCTTTCTATGTTATTTCTATTTTCTATTATCAAATGTGTTGTGTTGAGAGAGGCTTGCTCTCTTCGATTTCTCGATGTTTGTTGCTTGTTTGTTGTGATTTTTGTAGGATCGAACCAACAAATTCTTTGAGTCCGGTTGATTTGTCATGTTCTACTCGAGTTTCTCATCCTTTGTGTGAAATTAGTTTGGGGAGATCCATATCCTTTCATATTATCGATTAACGTTTATCTTTGCATACCTCATAAACGGCTTAGATTTTCGTAGAGACCCGACTTTAAACATTGAGGATAATGTTTTATTTTAGTTTGGGGAAGGGAATCTATCGATTTGATGTTGCTTGCTTATTGTTTTGTTCTCACGTACCCGTTTTCTAACAAAAATAGCAAAAATTTTTCAGTTTTGTTATTTAGTTAAAAAAAATGTTAAGACAAAAATGTAGGTTTTCCGTTGGTAAGAATAAGAAGTAATTTTTGACCCGATCGTACGTGTAGAGTTCTAGCTTTGACCCGGTCGAACGTGTTGAGTTCACGCTTTCGTCCTTAACAAATAAATGATGATAGTTTGTGTAGTTAAGTAGACTTTAAATATGCTAGACTTGAATCATTAGGTAAATGAAGACGTGTGCTAATTTCAAGTAGATTTTAAATATGCCGAGTAGGGATTTTATATGGCTAAGTGATCGCAATTTCTTTCTGTAGAGATTTTAAATTGCGAATAACAAGACAAGATAGTGTTATTTATAGTCATGACATTAACGGTAGAATCAGTTGGTTTTCTTTCAAGCTCATAAGTATTTAATTGTGGCTTTTCTCTATTAGTTATTTTTCACATTTTTATAGAAATGTTTAATAAATAGAGTTGTAAGTTTTTTGGTTATAAATTAGCTAATAAAGTTTTTTTTAGTTCCTTGTTATTAGGTTGAGTAACACATCTGGATACTTAATTTGGCATATTATATGTATCATATAAAGAAATATTTTGCTTATTCCTTAAAGAGCCTTAGGGTATATGGGATAAGTAGAATTCAATAATAATCCGAGACTGATAAAAGTTTGTTGTATCTTGCCGGCTCACACGATGTTACGGCTTCTAAAAGGTCGAGGAGTTACCGAAGTCCGAAATATGTTTGCTACATCTTGTCGGAGGCGTGGCCAATGTTGTAGCTTCTAAGGCGGAGGTATAATATTTGTTGCGTAATTTTTGTCCTTATTTTGTGCCTTAAAGAGGCCTAAGGGTATATGGTGCAATAAGATTGGTCCATTAGTCTTACGAGCCTTAGGGTATATGACTTGAATGGTGCCTTGCATAAGTAGCCTTAATAAAGCCAAATTTTGGTTGCCTCGGGTGACTTTAATCTTGATGAATTGAGCTTTTGAAAAGGTAGGACTAATTATTGCGTTCTTAACCGTTACGCTTTATTTTTGGAATTAATAAGTATCGAAACAAGTCTTAAAGAGCCTTCGGGTATATGACTTAAATAAAAAATCTTGGAGATACAAAAGTTGGATTTGCGGGAGGAAAAGTAAGTACACAATTAGTATTTATGAGTATGTTAGTGTCATGGGACTTGTAATTAAACAATGATCTTGTTTTAAGTTAGCATGGGAAAAGTTGAAAAAATCGGGATGAGAAGTTATCTTTATAGACACTTAATGAGCTTTTTGTTCTATGATCCTATAAAGTTACCTATGAGGTACGAAAACGATGGCATTATGTCTCACAAATAATTGTTTAGATAGGTGTTTGTTATTAAGAAAAATCTTAAAAAGAGAAAAAAAAATCTTTGAAAATGGGAAATCGGGGGTTTTATAAACTTGTGATCTCTTAACTCTCTCTAACAAAATTTTGCTATCTTTTCAAAGGTTTAGTTTGGGGAGTTTAAGAGGTATTTAGGTTATAAGGGCATGTGATATGGCGTGAGGACACACAATCGTTTAGTTTGGCGGAATGTTTGATAAGTGTAGAATAACATATCCGTTTGAAACTAAAAATAACCAATTAAACCAAAACAGACCAAAAATGGCAAAAAATATGCTTGTATTATGTTGTTTTGTATGTGCATGTTACGGATATATCCAAAAATACAAGAAAAACCGTCAAAAACAGGCAAGCATAGAAACGCGAATCAGAAGAAGTACAAAAAAGAAAGCCAAAGAATCAAAGCCGAAGCCAGAAAAGTCAAGCCTTAGTCAAATCCAGTCAACAGCAGTCAACCACTAAAAGACAAAACCCACAATATTCCATTTTAACCCTCTAAGTTTCACACAGCCCAGAATTGCTCTCATCTCTTAATGCTTGAAGACTAAATGGGCCATGCCCGGATCCAAAAGCCTATTTACCTAATCCATTATTTATTTATTCCTAAACCACAAGGACCATTCCTGTCAATCTTCAAAGTCTTTTTACCCTATACCTTTTATATCCATCCACAAGGGCCATTTGTGTCATTCTCCAAAAGTCAAACGACTTTTACCCATTTTCAGCTATAAAGAAAGGGCGCCAAAAGTTACCATTCATTCATCTTCTCAAAATTTACCCAAGGTCAAAACGATAGGGCAAATGCAAATTAAGGGTTCTATAGGTCAATTCAAGGGCTCTACATCAATAAGGAGGGGTCAAATCAGTCATATCATTACTCACTTAAGCTCACACTCAAGATGAGGCCACGTCAAAGTTGGGAAAGCACAAGTAAAGCTAAATTTTGCTCTATAATCACTCTCAGAAGAAACACAACATGTTACATCACGGATTGCCACGCTGGCAATCCGTGTGTGCACATATGTAATCCAACGGCCATGATCTACTTATTAATGATTGAAGGAATCAAAGGGTCATGATTGAAAGGATTGGAGGACTCAAGGCAAGGGCTAGAACTGCTTTAGTAACTATAATAGCCGCCTTGCGTGGGGCGGGGGGGGGTCGGTGGATCACACACATAGGGAGAGGAGTTTTAGGATTAGTTCTAGGAGTATTTTTAGTAGTTTTTTAGCTTAGTTTAAATTTTAGCTTAATGTAATTTTAATGTTTTTTAATTTCCTTTTTAAAGTAATGTAATCAGCTCTTTAGTTAATGAAATTCAGTTTTTACAATTGTCATAAGCTTTCTATTTTACTCTCATTTGTTTTTACTCAATTGTTAAGCTAAAATCAGTAAGCTAATATTAGCTTATTCAAGTCTATAAGCTTGGATTTAAGTCTTAATTCAGTCCTAATCATACCTAAACCTTTAAAAACAGTTGAGTTCCTTGAACTTATTAGAAATTAGCTTATGGAAGGGGAGCTTATCATGGAAGAGCTCCCATGGACTTTTACTGGCTTATCTTGGATAAGCCAGAGCTATTGATAAGCTCAATTGAGCAATTTAGCCTTTGTTATGCTAAGGCATCTGTAAGTCTTTCATTTACTTTCCTGTCTTTCATTTTCTTAGTGTACTTTTGCTTAAATACTTATTAGTTGCTTAATTTGCTTATTGTCTTATTAACTTGTGCTTAATTGTCATTTGAGATGCTTATTAGGATCATTATAATATGTTTAATATCTGGTAATTAGGATTTGATTATTGAATTTTATTCTAGCAGCTTAACAAGATTCATAGTTCAGTAAAGGGGTGTTTGGCATAAGCTAATTTGACCAATAAAAGTCAAATGAATTTGTGCAAAACTTTTTAGATAGCTTTGAAATTAGTTAAAAAGACAAGGAAATGAGTTTTCATCAATTAGATTTAAGAATTTAAAGAATTTGAGCTTATACTCCTTGTTCCTGCACCAGGGTACATTTTCCTTAAATTTCACTTGTAAAATTTAGATCTAAGCCCTTCAAGGGATAGATCTTGCTTGCACTTTGTTTACACACTCTAATTGAGTGTGTTTAAGTGCAGGTTTACCCTTTTGGTAACCTGCACTTTTGGTGTGCACTTGTGCAAAAGGCAACAGTACTAACTTAAAGTTAGTACTGTCACCTTTAAGGTAGTTTTTTTAGTTAAGTAAAAGTAGTATTTAGGATCTTAGATTAAAGTAGGATTAAGTTTAGTTATAGCTTATTATAGAATTAGTCTTAAATTGCATTTTCTAGCTTATCTTCTAGCTTAAATTTAGCTGTCAAAAGTCACAACACCCTGAAAACACCAAAAACAGTAGGAACTTAAGTAGAAGTCTTAATTTGTTAATTTAGCTTATAAGTCTAGATTTTATAGCTTATTTAGATAGATATTGAGTAATTTGATAAATCCTTAAAGTTTTAGAGTCTAGTTTAGCTTATTAAGCTTTTTAGCTTATTTGCATTTTGAGCCTTTAAGTTTTTCTACTTAGTTTAGCATCCTCATCATCATTTTCAGTTACTTTAATGTTCCTTTAGCTTTGATTTCTTTTCATTTTTAGATTAAGCTCATTATAAGCTTTGTAGAACACTTTTCCTTTTTGGATTTGAGCTTAAAATAAGCTAGTTATAAGCCTTTAAGTGAAATTAAGCCCAAAAGCCCTCTCACTGTAACAGCTTTTTGATAAGCTGTTTTAAATCTTATAAGTTAGTTTAAGCTTATGTTTCCTTTGTTAAAGTAGCTTATTTTAGTGTCTTCTATAAGTCCTAGTATTTAGTTTTTCTTAAAATTCAAAAAAATAAAAAAGAGCAAAAAGTGGGGTTAGCCTGCCTCGAACCCACGACCTCATACTTATAACACCAACACCTTAACCAGTTTGCTACATTAGCTCATCCATCCATAGTTTGCACCATTAAATACTAGTATACGTTTTAGATTTCCTTTTCATAAATAAGCCGTAGCCTTATAAGCTTATTTGAGGGCTTATTCGTTTAGCTTTTTGGTTCTTCTTATTTTTCTTGAGTTTCTGTTAGTGTTTAAGTGTTAACCTGAATTTTTCAGATTTTTCTACCTTTTATTTTATTTCTAATCATTTTTCGAAAGTAAAAATCTTATAAAATTCATAAAAAAATAGAAAAAGTTTTAAAAAAATACAAAAAAATAGTTTTTAGTTTTATAAAAAACAGCTTAAGGTTTACATTCAGAAAAATCATTTTCAACACTTTTAGATATTAAATTTCATTTTTGAGTTTTTATTTTTAAATTTTAAAAATAGTTAAAAAATAGTTTTCTCTACTTTTATAATATTTTAGACTTTTCTAAGCTTAAAAATCATTTTTCCAAATTTTTAGTAGTTAATTTGCTATTTTCTAGGATTTAATTAGAATAAATTAGTTTTTAATTCATAATAAATTCAAAAATAATCAAAAAAATGTCTTTCTTTTTCCTAAAATTTTCTTTTGACCTATCTTAGGTTCAGAATTTTAGTTTACATTTTTAGGATTAAAAATTTAGTTTACTTGCTTAAAAGTTGCATTTTATTTGATTTTCGTATTTGTTCTTAGTTAGAATTTTGAGTTTAATTTTTCGGTTTAAATTAGTTTATTGTTCTTGTGTTTTTTATATTTGTATTAGCTCATTGTATTAATTGTTTTTTTATTGTATAGTTTAAATCATATTTGTTTATTTCCATGAGAATTGCTCACTGTGGTGTACAATTTCATATACAATTTACTTTTTTATATCATACCGTTACTCAATTCTTTCTCTCTAATTTCTCTTCAATTTACCTAATCAATAACTATACCTTATCCACTAATAAACACTAATACAAACAAAAAAACATATACCATTTCCACTAAAAATCTTATATTCTCATATAACATCAAACACTAAAATTAAATAATCAAAATTAATCTAAAATAACTCCTAAACACACAAAAACAACCCCACCCCCCCACACCAACTTAACAAAAAAAAAAAAATAACTACACACAACCCCAAAAAAACACATCAAACCAACTACTACCCCCCAAACCAAAAACCAAAACAAAACAAACTAAATCACCACACACACAAAAACACATCTACCTCTCAAACACAAACCCCCCCACTACTATCTACAACAACCCAAACCACACCAAAAACCCCCCCCCCCCCCCCACTCCCTTATAACCCCCACACACCCAACAACCCCCCTCAACATAACCTTACACTCCACCAAACACTAACCACACACCACAAACCTCACATCAAAAACACACAAAACCCCCACAACACCATACACAACAAAACCCCAACCAATCCATAAATATAAACCACAACCCCACTATCATCAAACTCCCACACACACAACCCTACACAACCACAACAAAAACAAAACAAAACACTCTCCTATAGATACCTAAAAGGAACCATTAACATGGGTCTGTGGTATCCGAAGGACTCCGGCTTTGAACTAAAAGCTTTTGCAGATGCTGACTATGCAGGATGTCATGACACACGGAGAAGTACTTCTGGTTCAGCTCAATTTCTTGGACATCGGCTTGTTAGCTGGTCATCCAAAAAGCAGAAAAGTACTGCCATCTCCACTACGGAAGCTGAATACATCGCCCTATCAGGATGCTGTGCTCAAATCCTATGGATGCGATCTCAACTCCGAGACTATGGATTTGCGTTCAACAAAATTCCGATGTATTGTGACAATCAAAGTGCTATTGCTCTATGCTGTAATAGTGTTCAACACTCGCGCTCCAAGCACATTGATATCCGTCACCACTTCATCAAAGAGCAGGTTGAAAGGAAAGTTGTTGAGTTATATTTCGTGGAGACAAAATACCAACTGGCTGACATTTTTACGAAGGCATTACCGAGAGAGCGCTTCGCCACACTACTCCCACTGCTTGGAGTTAAACAAATGTCACCAGAGACTCTGAAGGAACTACAGGATGAGTCTGTCTCCGAGTAACCAAGTGTTTCACAATTGTATCCTGTATATTGTAAAAAAAAAAATTAAAAAAAAAAAAATTTTAATGGCTTGCAGTTATTTCAGACTGTAACCCGGTCTTAACCCAGAGATTTAATGTACGTTTCAGTGCATTATTTCTTCTACAGACAAGA
This sequence comes from Tanacetum coccineum, assembly GCA_026074375.1. Lineage (NCBI taxonomy): Eukaryota > Viridiplantae > Streptophyta > Magnoliopsida > Asterales > Asteraceae > Tanacetum > Tanacetum coccineum. The sequence goes on from BQNB010054544.1 coordinate 26,816, forward strand.
AGTTGTCTAACCGCCATCTCCACTACAGAGGCTGAATACATCGCCCTATCAGGATGTTGTGCTCAAATCCTCTGGATGCGTTCTCAACTCCGAGACTATGGATTTGCGTTCAACAAAATTCCGATGTATTGTGACAATCAAAGTGCTATTGCTCTATGCTGTAATAGTGTTCAACACTCGCGCTCCAAGCACATTGATATCCGTCATCACTTTATCAAAGAGCAGGTTGAAAGGAAAGTTGTTGAGTTGTATTTCGTGGAGACAAAATACCAACTGGCTGACATTTTTACGAAGGCCTTACCGAGAGAGCGCTTCGCAACTCTACTCCCACTGCTTGGAGTTAAACAAATGTCACCAGAAACTCTGAAGGAACTACAGGATGAGTCTGTCTCCGGGTAACCAAGTGTTTCACATTGTATTATTGTGTATATTAAAAAAAAAATATTTAGTTTAGTAGTATGGCTTGCAGTTATTTCCGACTGTAACCCGGTCTTAACCCAGAGATTTAATGTACGTTTCAGTGCATTATTTCTTTTATGTACGTTTCAGTGCATTATTTTTCCACCGACAAGAATTTGTTAAGATACGAAACCATTTTTTCTCATAAACAACTTGTTTTATCAAAAACTGTTCAGGTTAACAAATCAAACATTTGTCACGAGTCATTGTATTGTGAGGGGGAGAATAGGTGAGTTGTTGCAGTGTCAAAGGACGTATGTTGCTGATTCTATTGCTGAAAGATTGACTGGACCAACGCTTACAGTCAAGGACAGATTGCAGTATCATTCCGGTTGGGTATTCTAAAGGTCTTTGTTTCAATTTGATTCACTTGATATTTGTGATGCTATTTCACATCACCCTCATACTTTGAGGGGGAGGATGATACATTTTAGTCCATTCTAGATCAAAACCATTCACAATTTTCATACTTTTGATCGGGGGAGAAAATGTGACTTAAACATGTAAAACGGATAATTAATGATTCGATTGATTCTAAAATGCTAAGTGCCTAATCCTTGATGTGCAAAACATCCTTGTGATTATCGACGCACATGTGTAGGGGAGCATAAGTGTTAATATGATAAAAAATGTCAAAATGTTTATCCAAAAAGTTTGTTTTTACACGTATCCTTGTATAATGAACAAAGAATCTCTTTGTTTTCATGTCTCTGTGAAAGTGATCTTATGGAATGCTGCGAAAAGAGATGTTGTACCACCAGGTATTCGTTATGAATGCTTCATGCCTGGTCTATCGGACTGCGCCACTTGTGAACGTGGATTTCCATAAATGTACTTGTACAAGACTTGGATTTCCCAGGGCACTTCTATCTTTCGGGAGGATTATATTTAAAAATCCATATCAGAGCATTCTGATTTAAACTTTTCGTTTGTGCCCCAAACAAATTTTTATAAGCAATCGAATGTTTTTCAAATCTTTTTTGCCACAGGCCTTCCTACAGTAATTAATTGTATTAAAGAAGTAAAACGCCTGAAAAAGAATTGTTACTGGTATAGTCAGCAGATAAGTAACTGTACGGACTCACTCTTTGACCATTCTATAGTAGAAATACTATTAGTGTGTAGTCTTCGGATCTGGTCTAGAGAACGGCGAACATTAGGAATCTTATACATAGGTTATTAGGAGGGAACTAGCTTGTTACGTGCCGGAAAAACCTGTCAAAGAAGGTTCTTTAATGAATCTATATGATCACAGGTGCGTATCACACTGTAATCATTGATCCTCACGGAATCAGAGGTTATTGTAACCGACAGAGTGAGTATCGGTCATAAACTGTGGTCCCTTCAAAATATAAAATCTTTGTGTGTTCACAAAATGTTTTTCTAGAACACTTAAGTGGATTTTAATAACAAAACTATTTTTGTTGGTAAAGTTTTATATACCTAAAATATATCACAAAATAATATTCCACAAGAGCAATTAAGAAAATTCCCTAAGGAAAATTCACTCCCAAAAATATATATATTATAATATATAGTACGTATATTTAACTGGATAAGTATGATCACCCGGGTCATTTTCCCAACAACTAGTGAAATTGAAACCTTGTTTAAGCTTGGATTATGATTTGAATAAGTAAATGGATGATTTGATAATCTAAAACAACAAGTACAATTTGAACAATTTAAAACAATTAAACAAATACGGGAAATAAAACGTGACAATTAAGCAAGTAAACTAAATTTAACCCCTAAAAATGTAAACTAAAATTCTAAACCTAAGATAAGACAAAGGAAAATTTTAGGACAGAGAAAAATATTTTTTTTATTATTTTTTAATTTATTATGAATTAAAAACTAGTTTAATCTAATTAAATCTTAAAAAAATAGCAAATTAAGTACTAAAAATTTGAAAAAAATGAATTTTAAGCTTAGAAAAGTCTAAAATATTATAAAAGCAAAGAAAACTATTTTTAACTATTTTTATAATTAAAATACTATTTTTAAAATTTTAAATTAAAGCTTCAAAAATGAAATTTAAGATCTAAAAAGTGTAAAAATGATTTCACTGGATGTAAACCTAAAGCTATTTTTTTTATAAAACTAAAAAATATTTTTTTGTATTTTTATAAAACTTTTTTCTATTTTTTATTGATTTTATAAGATTTTATCTTTCGAAAATTGATTAAAAATAAAATTTAAGCTAGAAAAATCTAAAAAATTCAGGGTAAATCCTAAATACTAGCAGGAACACAAGAAAAATAAGAAATACCAAAATGCTAAACGAATAAGCCCTCAAACAAGCTTATTAGGCTACGGCTTATTTTAGAAAAGAGAAATGAAATTGTGTACTAGTATTAAATGTGGGGAAGTAACACTGGATGAGCTATTGAAGCAATTGGTTAACACGTTGGGCTTATAACTGAGAGGTCGTGGGTTCGAGTGTGGGCAACCCCTTTTTGCACCTTTTTATTTTTTTTTACTTTTTTGAAAAACTAAATACTAGGACTTAAAAAGGACACTAAAATAAGCTACTTTAATAAAAGGATTTAAGCTAAAACTAAGTAAATAGCTCAAAAACAGCTTATTAATAAGCTGTTTCAGTGAGTGGGGTTTTGGCCTTGGTTTCACTTAAAAGCTTGTAACAAGCTCATTTTAAGCTCAAAATGAAAAAAGGAAAGTGTTCTAGAAAGCTTATAAGATGCTTAAGCTAAAAATGAAAAGAAAATAGAGCTTAAAATACTAAAAGACCACTGAAAGTGATGATGAAAGTGACATACTCAGGAAATAAGCCAAAGTGCTCAAAATCTTATTAAGCTAAAAAGCTTAACAAGGCAATCCAGGATCTTATCTTATGCTAGCTTATCAAACAACTAATGAACAACCAATTTCAACCTTAAAATCTAGACCTATAAGCTAAAAACAAGAATTTAAAAGCTAATTTTAAAACTGCTACTGTTTTTGGCTTTTATGGATTTTGTGACTTTGACAGCTAAATTAAACTAGGAAAATAAGCTAGAAAATGCAATTTAAGACTTAATCTATATTAAGCTATACCTAGACTATATACTACTTGAATCTAAGATCCTAAATCCTATTCTTACTTAACTAAGAACTAAGCTAAAAGTGACAGTACTAACTTTTTGTTAGTACTGGTGCACTTTGCACAAGTGCACTCTACTAGTGCAGGTTTTCTAAGGGAAATCTTGCACTTAGACACACTCAAATAGAGTGTATGAACAAAATGCAAGCAAGATTTAAGCCTTTGAGGGCTTAGATCAAATTTTCACAAGTTAAAGGTTTAAGACAAAATGCCCTGGTGCAGAAACATAGGAATAAGCTCTACTTTTTCATTTTCAAAAAATATAAGCTCAAATTCTTTAAATTTTCTTAAATCTAACTTCTAAAAACTCAACTCCTAATGTTTTTAACTGAAATCTAAGCTGTCTCAAAAGGTTTTGCACAAAACTTTTGACTTTAGATGGTCAAAGAAGCTTATACCAAACACCCCTTTAAGACTATGAAAGATTTAAGAAAAGCTTAGAAATTAAAATCTAATTGACAACTCCTGAATACCAGATGATTAACTACTTAAAACAAGCTTAATGATCATGAATTAACAACTGAATAAGCAAAAATCTAAGTTCTATAACTATGCTACTATATTTTTTGGTTTTTATGATTTTTTAAAGACAACTTAAGCTAATACATGATTTAAACTATTTAGCTAAAAACAGATGTAAATTACTAACTAATAAGCTCAATGAAATACTAATAAGCAAAAATAAGCTGATAGAATAAGCAAATAAGCAGATCTAATTAATGAAGTAAAATTGAACTAAATTTTAAAGGACATGAAAATGTAAATGAAAACTTACTTTAGCTTCAACTAAACAGAAGCTCAAACTCAATTATCAGCTACAAGCTCTAGCTTATTCATGTGAATAAGCTAGTAATAGTCCATGGGGATCCTTCCCTTTTAGATCCCCCTTCCATAGCTTATTTGTCCAAATTTCCAAAGTATTAAACTGATTTTAGAGTTTAAATAGGATTAGATGAACAATATGAGCTCTATCACAAGCTTAGAGACTTGTGAGAGCTTTTGAGAGCTTATAAGGGCTTGTTGAGCTTTTAGCTTAATTCTAAAAAATGAGAGATTATGAATTAGAGAGATTTTGAGAGATTAAAACACTGCATTTCATTAATAAAAAGTTTGCTTACATTACTTAAAAGGAAAATTACAAGATTGAAAACAACATTAAAGCTAGAAATTGAAAATTAAGCTAAAACTAAATCTAAAGCTACTTGTAGAAAACTAGATGTGTGTGTGTGAAGAGTGAGGCTCTATTTATAGCCTGCCTTGGATCCTTCTAGCCTCTTGCCTTGCTCTCCAATCCTTTTAATCCTGGCCAATCATTACTTCAATCATTTGAGCATCAATTGTGGCCGTTTGATCAAATTCACACTCACACGGATTGCCAAGCTGTCATTCTTTGATGTGACAGCTTGTGCTAGTTGTGTGAGTGTGTTTAGTGCAAAAACCCACACCCCTTTGTGCTTCTTCCATTGCTGACGTGGCCTTCGAGAGAGTGAGCTAGTAAGGAGCTTTGATAAGACTGATTTGTCCTTGCCATTTTAGTGTAGACCTCTTGAATTGACTTAAGCACCCTCTAATTTTGATTTGCCCCTTGGTTTTAACTGCTTGGTGAAACGGGGGAGACGAATGAACAGTAAAAAGTGTTTCGCGCCCAATTTTGACAGTTAAAAACTGTTATACTTTGAGGAGTTTGCACATTTGGCCCTTGTCTTTCTTTTCTTCTTTTCTCGTTTATAAAAGGGTTTGGGAATTTGCAAGTTTGGTCCTTGTGGTTGTTATAAAAAGAAATGGGCTAAGGTTTTGGGCCTAAGGATCCGGGCAAGGCCCATTTGGGTTTTTAAGGCCCATTAAGGAAGGAGGGGACATTTTTGGACTTTAGTGAAACTTAGAGGGTTAAAATGGAATGTTTTGGGTCTTGTTGACTTTTGTTGGAGGAATTTTCTTCCCTTTTGTGTTTTGACATTGTTTGACTGGATTTTGACTGAGGCTTGACGATTTCCAGGCTTCGCTTTGAACCCTTTTGCTTCTTTTGCACTCTTCTGATTCTCGATCCTGAATTGCTTGTTTATTGACTGTTTTCTGTGATTTTTAAATATCCCGCACCTGCACCTCACAAAACAACAAATACACGGCAATATTTTTTGGCCATTTTTGGTCCCTGTTTTTGGGTTTTAATTGGGTTTATTTTAGGTAAAATTAATGGATTAGGTATTCTACACTTATTAGTATATCTAGATCCTAATGGACATGACCTCCCTTTTTTCTCTGAGGGAGCATCCACTTGGGTCTGACTTAGTATTCTGTATCAACTAATATGCCTCCTAACCGCTACATAAAGGGTCATAGGAAAAGGGGACGGGCACCGGAGCTCTGAGCTCCGTCAAACCTGGGTGATAGTCCTCTGAATCAACCATAACTGGGGTAACATGACATGTTTGATAGCACGATAACAAGGGTATAAGTTATTCCCTATATAAAATTATCATTACTCAAATTAATCAGCACAACTCTACTTACAAGATTAAATCACAATAACGATTGAATTTAGGTGTTTTCGTAAACCGAATATACAATATATATATTTATATATAATGATAGAATATAATATATTATATATAGATATATATATAATAAGGTAAACTAAAGGTACAAAACGCAAACAAAGTAACAACAAGGTTCGAGTTTGATACAGCAAAAGCGCCTCAGGGCCTCATGCAATGCAACAACATAACTACCAAAGACATATCCTCAATCAATATCGCTACCAACAACATATCTACTAAGGCTCTCAGAGCATCATGCAATACAGCTAAAGAAGCATGGCAAGCACTTAACAATCAATCAACAATCTAAACCTCGATGCTCGCAAGCATTCTCATACAACATTACCACGTGAAAGTACATATTACCCAATATGTACATTCAAGGTCAATTCATTTTCAGGTGGTCTTAGACTTCATATATTCCCTCCCTTTCCCCTAACAAAATTTAAGAAAACTAACCCCATCGTTTCAAAGTCCTTCGTGAATTAAGCATAGTTGATCAGGCTATGCATAATATAGGAAAAGCTATGAACCGCTCGGGCTAGTTAACTTTTATCATGTTTGAGGTTTTACGAAAACTCTAGTTTGGTTATAGTTGCGTTTTCTTTTTATATAAAAAAAGCATTCTCTATAACCTTGGCTCTAATTACCAATCTGTCACACCCCGTCAGCGACGAAAACATAGGAATGCGACATAATCATTCACATTGCACAAGATACAAGATAATACTATTTGAAGTTTACAAAAGATTTATTTACAAAGGTTTCATGTTTCAATCTTGATAAGTAAGACCTCGGTCTTAAATCCCAAATCCCCAAGGGTGCACATCTTTAATCTCCAAAACCATCCATTTACCTTTATTAAAACACACCTGGATATGATACTCAAAAACGTCAAGAATAATGTTGGTGAGCTCGTAGGTTTGAAGGAAACCCAGTCGCTGTGCCAATATCTCAAACAGTTGGACAATTTTGCAATATGACAGTGAATATATGCAAATACAATTAAACCCATGACTTAGCATCCTCGCTAATCATGTACCAAGACCTAGTATCCCTGCTAGTCTTATCACTAGTGTGTACCAACGCTCTTGGGGTCGCAACTCCGAGGTTATACGCACCTAAAAAGCCTACCAGTACTTGAGCATTTACAATAGGGAAACCTTTCACAAACATAGCAAATCCTTGCTAATCACACCTTTCCATGCACCTCGATGTATGCAAGAACAATCATACCACATAATATTCACATAGCTAAGCACATAATTGTCCCAAAAACAAAACCACATTTCGCACAGTTTAGAAAAACAGTTTAAAACACATTTGAGTATCATTTTCCCCTAACGGAAAAGATTTAAAACGTGGGGCTACGAGAACTCACCTCGACAAATGATGGTAACCGCACAGATAATCTCCACACAACGCACAAACAATCTCTACACATCAAACCAAATAACCTCTACACAATGAACCAAATAACCTCTACACAACGAACCAAATAACCTCTACACAACGAACCAATTACCTTCTACACAATGAACCAAATAATCTCTACTCAACGAACCAAATAATATCTACTTAACGAACCAAAAAATCTCTACAACGCACAACCATACCCGGCCATGACCTAATCATTAATTTCACCTTATTAATATTTATTGTACAAATAGCTTTATTGTACAAGTGTTTGCCTTTACTCACACTAATTTCTAATTCTCGTTTTAAACCTTTATTTTCATTACAAACCTTTATCCTTATTACCAAAACACTTGTTCTTATTTCAAGACCTCATTCTCATTACAAAACGTTTATCCTTATTACCAGAATACTTGTTCTCATTTCAAAATCTCATTCTCTTTGCAAAACGTTTTTCCTTATTACCAAAATACTTGTTCTCAAATATCATTCTCATTGCAAAACATTTTGGTATCATGGTTGTGTGGTAACTACGTAAACTAACTCGATGCACTTGGGCTAAGTGCGACATCAATGACTCACAACATCTCCAATCGTTAAAACGAGCCAGTTGACCAAACAATCCATGAGAATCCTACGAGAAATAAGTATGAATTCAAAGATCGAAAATAAATAAATTAACATCTCCATAATCGATACGATATATATGTATATATTTAATATATACATAAATATATAACATTTTAAATAAAATAATAATATTTTAGTATTATTTTTGTCTTTTATCGGGCTAAAAGGGGTAATTACGAATCTCGTCATCTTAGTACGTTCACGTTCAACCGTTTAATCCTTAACACTTAACGTTTATAAAAGTCATCTTTTGTCCTTTAGTCGAGTCGACACAAAATAATTATTCCACATTATTTTCTAAGTGTGACATTTTTCATAAAATTTTGACATGACCCGTTTGTTTGAAAAAAGTTTCCAAGGTTTCCAAACCTTATATTTCAATACTTTCATTAATTTTACAAAAATTCTGACAAAATGCCAAAAGTCTATATTTTCTAAGCGATTTCTAAATCTTGACTAAAGTGTGGCCAATTTAACCATTTTCCATTTTTGATACTATTTATTAACCAAATTATATGTTTTAATCGTTCATATTATCAAGTTTTTTTACCTATTAAGCCTGAAAGCCCAACGTTAGTCCGTTATCACTTGTTAAATCCAACATAGCCATTTGAAATCCCACTTGGGTCCATTAGTCCATTTACTAGTTATTGGGCCTCACGGCCCATTAAGGCTTTAATATTTAGCCCGTTAGAAATAAAAAAAATCCATATCCTTTTTAAGCCCAAGATATAAAACCCAAAATCAAAACATAAGTCATAAGTCCGAATATAAGCCCTAATAAGCCCTTGACTCAAAATAAATTTACCACCATAACCATAACTTAAAAGTGTTCGACCCTTTTCCCTTTTTCTTTTGTATTTGACGCAACAAACACCCCCTTTTTCAATCCGTTTCGTTTTAAGGTTTTAATTTTTACGATGACCAACTTGTACAACTAGCATTAAGACACCATGAGAAACATAAAAGTACAACTTAAAAATAGTTTAGACAACTTATAGTTTAGGGTTTTGAAAAGCGAGAAGAATGCGAAACCGACATCCGATAGTGTTCCTTAACCCCGTTTTCTTGATAAATCTTCAAAAAAAATATGTTTCTTGGTCTTGTGGCTTGCGTCCGAAAATGGGAGAGAAAGAAAGAGAGTTTTTGATTTTTGTTTGATTTTTTTGAAAGTGTGAAATGTGTGTGTGAGGTTAAGACAAATATACATGTACCATGGACCTTATAAGCTAAAAATGTGCCTTGTTGTTCCCCATTTTGTCCCATATCCGGCCAAGCATCCTAGGGTGCTCGGGATGGCTTCTTTTCTTGCCGGGTTCGCTTAAAACTCAAAAACTTTGACTTTAAAATGTTTCTTGAAGTTCTGTAGTATTTTTATTGATCTTAAAAACATTTTTCCAATAACCTAGGTTATTTACATGACATATTTCCAACTTAAACTTCCCAAAATTCATTTTGGACATTTAACGGACGTGTCGGGACCAAAATACGAGGTTACTTCAAATCAAACCGAAACCTTTCTCACAAGTTTAAAAGTTTCTCGACTTCAAAAATACATCTTATCACTTTAGACTTCGTTCATGATGACGTATAGTACGTATAACAGGCCTCTAGGCCTGGACTGTACTAACCACATGTGGACCTTGGCCTTGGCCCGGATATGGCAACATTAATCAACATTAATGTGATTAGTTAACATCCAATTAGCATTAATGTGATTAGTCAACATTAATCAGTAGTTAATATGATTAGTTAACATCCAATCAGCATTAATGTGATGAGTCAACATTAATCACCATTTAGTCAACATCCAATCAGTATTGATGTGATTAGTCACCTATAAAAAGGGGTCATCTGACACCCCAAAAGGTTTGATCTTCTCACCTTCCCCAATACACACACATACCTCTCATAACATGTGTTCTTACTCTCACGCTGGAGTCTAATCGTGGGGACCGTCCCCACGGTAAGTCTAACGGTTTACCTTTACTTGTGCAGGAAGTCATCAAATTAGTTTGTTTAGTGCAAAATCCAACCCAAAGATGGCTTGCCGGCCCGACCCAACAAGCAATCTTAAACCATCTCATACCCGGTGACATATTTTATACTAACAAGTTTGGCGCCATCCATGGGACCGCGAATAAACTATGCTTCGTGTTCTCATAGCATCTAAAGACAAAAATCAATTCCGTTCTGAAAGTCGGTAAATCTAAAACCTTTGTATTTTTGTCTTTTACATACCGTACATTCTGCAATGCGTGAAAAATTGTTTTACCAAAACAATAAACTTCATATGATTTTTACAAATATGACCTCAACAGAAATCTGTGAGTACCTCTCATTTATCTTCATAATGTACCTGACGCAATGAAAGTTTAAAAGTGCATACTTTTTACTGATGTGAGGTACCACATACAATTTTTATTGTATTTTATCAAACAACTTGTGGCTTCTACCTAGAACTAGTTACAAAGTCCTGTTTTGATATATCTTGTGAAAAGAAAAAATAAAAAATAACACATGGTTCTTTCTTATAAACATGCCAACCTAATCTGGCCTAAGAATAAATAGACGCTATATGCTTTGTTGTGTCATCTAGATTGCTCTTCCATGGTAGTATCTTGTTTGAAACAAATGCATCTATAGCATTTTCTACACACAAGGTTGCATTAAAAATTAAAAAATACTTTCTATTTCGTAGGAGTATTATATTAATGCACACAATAATGCCACATTTTCCAATAAGCTTTATGCACCGCGAATATTATTTTCAAACGCGTGATTGAGCAACCTTTATAATTAACTCCATGTTATGTAGATGATGCATATGGAATAAATATGCTACAAAAATATTTTCTACTCATTTAAGCATTAACCGATTTCACTCATTCTTTGGCTATCGCATGTAATGAAAATGATGAAAGTCATAAAACTTATTTGAATATTGAGTAAAGTTTAATGCTACTAATATAGTTTAGCATCACTAAAATTGAGGGGCTATAATGGTATGATAACACCATTGACTACATCCTTTTTGATATTAGCCCAACATTTATTTTTAATACACGTGAAATACTACTTTACCCTGATTAAAAAGGTATACGTGTAAATGTTTTTTAAACAGTAGGCCAGGTAACCCCAATTAACTCTGTGTGAACAAACAAAGTTCATTGCACACAAGTATCTCCGGATATAGAAAGTACGTAAGAGGCATTGCAAGTCCGGTACTATGTCGAATGCCATATTCGCATTACCCGGCCATGAAAGTACGTCTTCCATCGGCCGTAAAGTCGAATGCCATATTCGCATTACCCAGCCACGGAAGTACGTCTTCCGTCGGCCGTAAGTCAAATGCCATATTCGCATTACCCAACCACGGAAGTACGTCTTCCGTCAACCATAAGTCGAATGCCACATTCGCATTACCCGGCCACAGAAGTATGTCTTCCGTCGGCCTTTATTATACAACGTCCACCTTCATCATTATAAATCATTCTCATCATCCTCTCATCAGAAACGAACGAGAATGGTATCTTTCCAATGCTAGTGTTACCCCGACTATAGAAAACGTATTCTTCTTACGGGGTCTTTACCGTCTAGCCACGGGAAACCAAGCATCTGAGCACCACCACCCAACACATGTATATGGGTGGAACTTATAACAGGCATGATTAGCACGACCCAAAACCAGATATAATGACGTATGGTCTAGAAAGAAAAGACACATCTCACAGATCTACCAGGCTAAAGAAGAGTTGCGAAGAAGCCAACAATCATAGCAGAAGCACGGTAATAAAGAATTTGAGTCCAGCAATATTCACCGCACGCAACAAATATCGCATGTAGTAAACATACTTGACTAGAGGGACTTGATGACGTATAGTACATATAACAGGCCTCTGGGCCTGGACTGTACTAACCACATGTGGACCCTGGCCTTGGCCCGGATATGGCAACATTAATCAGCATTAATGTGATTAGTTAACATCCAATCAGCATTAATGTGATTAGTCAACATCCAATCAATGTGATTAGTCACCTATAAAAGGAGGTCATCTGACACCCTAAAATGTATGACTTTCTCACCTTTCCCAATACACACACATACCTCTGATAACATGTGTTCTTACTCTCACGCCGGAGTCTAATCGTAACGTCCGTCCCCACGGTAAGTACGTATAACAGACCTCTAGGCCTGGACTGTACTAACCACATGTGGACCCTGGCCTTGGCCCGAATATGGCAACATTAATCAATATTAATGTGATTTGTTAACATTCAACCATCATTAATGTGATTAGTCAACATCCAATCAATGTGATTAGTCACCTATAAAAGGAGGTCATCTGACACCCTAAAATGTATGACTTTCTCACCTTTCCCAATACACACACATACCTCTGATAACATGTGTTCTTACTCTCACGCCGGAGTCTAATCGTAACGTCCGTCCCCACGGTAAGGCTAATGGTTTACCTTTACTTGTGCAGAAAGTCATCTAATTATTTTGTTTAGTGCAAGATCCAACCCG
>BQNB010054545.1:0-39491 GCA_026074375.1 Tanacetum coccineum
AACAAGGGCCTAAACTAAAGAAAAAAAATTTGTTCGTGACGTCGTCACGATTAATACGTGACGCCGTCGTAATGATCCGGATCAAACATTTATAAAACCCATCACAGTCATCCTTCCTCTCTTCACACTCACAAAAACAGCCACCAAACCATCCCAATCAAGCCCCACGTTCGATTCTTGCTAATTCAGGGCCGTTCATCCTCAATCGGTAAGTAAATCATTCATTCTACTCGTGCGATCTCATCGAATTGATTTCGTACCCATTATATTATTAATTTCCCCAATTTGATTCATACCTAATTGATTGAAATTAGGAAAATTAGACACCAATCTAATGAGTTTGTTGTTACCATAGGGTGTTGAATCATCCGAATCAACACTTTTTGTCAAAACAACTCAAAAAAATTAGAATTGATGACTCTAATTTTTTTCAAAATTTTTCTATGGGTCTGATGTTAAGGGGGTGTTTGGGAACATGTTTAACGGAAAATGGCTTGGTTTTCCCTCGCAAACCAATTTCGAATGAAAAGTCTCTCTGACGGCGTCAAGGCATAACCAAGACGCCGTCGTGACCCCCTGATCACGCATACCTCGCATATAATCCCAACTTCATCCATTCCTTACGTTGATTTCATTTTAGGCAATGAGAAAAAGACAAAGGAGCACAAGGGGGCAACCCTCCTCGTCCCAAGAGATTTCTATTGAAGATGGAGTACACCAAATGCACTTTGAAACTCTTGCAAGACGACGCATCCATTCGGGAGATGTCATTGATTGGGAATTCCTCGCTTACCACAATCTTTTTTAAGAATTCTTCAATTCTATCAGTACCGATCCTTTCTCCGGACCTCAATGGGGAAACCTTTTCCGAATTAATGAACCCATTTACCAGGAATTAGTTCGTGAGTTCTTTGCTTCGTTCAATTTCGACGCCTCCCCTAGCAGGTGCAATCCTAGTCATTTGGGTATTAGATTTAGATTGGGGGCGAGCAAAGGGAGATTTCCCTTTTAGAGTTTGGATGGAGAATTGGTTTGTATTCTCATGGGCAAGCTATGGAGAACACAACTCTAGGCAGGTTGAGAAATTGCAACACAGTTAGGGAAGATCATTTGTTGATGGAGTTTTGGCCCCGTATTGGGAACGATATGTTCAATGTAGGAAATACTAAGGTGGCATCCATTAGGGACCCTAGAGTCAAACTGGCCCATCGATGCATCGCAACTGCCATCGCCGCTAGGAAGGAAACAACCCATAAAATCACTAAAATTGATCTTTATTATCTCTACTGCATCTATACCCTTGAGGTCGCCTGCAACATTCCTTATTGGCTTGCCAAATAATTTAAGGGAATGAGGGAAAAGAATTTGATCAATGGCGGGATGTTGGTCACTAGGATTGCTAGGTCATTCGGATTATTAACCGATGAATGGAGGAGCACATTAAGTATTGAGCCTCAACCACACATGTTCAAGAAAAAGTCATTGATTGTGATGGGTGTAATTATGGGGCTCCATGGTGGGATGTGTGTTTGGCCTAAAGCTATGGCTGAGGAGGAGGAGGATGATGGGGGTGACGATGAGGGAGCTGGAGGAGACGCATGTCAAGGGGAAGCTGAAGGATCTGCAGATCTTTACCGCAACATGAGCCAAGGTGATTGGCAAGTCCACCAAGCACACTGGATGGGTCAACAAGATGAGCGATGGGGAAGGCTCGACACTTGGATGGGGCAACAAGACCAAAGATACAGTTGGATGTATGAGCACATCGTCCGCTATAATCGTTAGTACTTAGCTACCCGCGAAACTTGAAGCCACACCTCCAGCCGCTTGATCCGTTTCCCTGGGTTTGAAGCCAACTACCTACCTTAGGGATAGCAGGGACATTATTGCTCCCGGTTATATCTACCGCCTCACCCTCTAAGGAGGCTCTTCTTGATCACTCTTGTTTAGTTCCATTGTTATTTTCATCACTTGTCACTTAAACAATTAGCTTCGAGTCTAGCTACAAGACTCGTAAATAAAGAAAAGCGCTTTTTGGGAGGCAACCCAATTTACTTTTCCCGCAAATTAGGAGTGTCATGTGTGTTTTAATTCTTTTCCATTTGTTTTATTATGTTTGAATTATCTTGTAATCATGCTTTGTATTGTCTTTAACCTCGTCTTAATTTCAATCAAAGGTATTTTGCAAACAATAAGTGTAGGGGAATTCATCCGGCTTTTGAGCCAAATTCAAACATGTTAAATGAATTGTTTAGATTAATTCGCGTCAGTTTCGAGTCATATGATTGAATTGTTAAATCTCAGGTTTTGTACAGCCATTTATACAGGAATTAACTTATGGAATCAAGTGCAGGAAATTTTTCATCAAAAACAAAAATTTTGTTTTCACAGACTGTGGAGACGGCGTCACGATTAACATGCGACGCCGTCACCACGACACCTGTGACGGGGTCACCACAACCCTGACGGCGTCAAACGCCCAGGTTCAGAAAACTTAAAGTTTTTAATCATTTTTGAAAATAAAACTTGCACAACATTTAATATATGTATTCTTCTGTTATAAACCTGCAAAACCTAATGAGTTTAACAATTCTTTCATCCTATCTATCGAGTCGAACCCTAAATTCATATTGTATATTGGTAAATCGCACATTTTATGCTTGGTATAGTTGTCTTTGTCTTTGATTACAGGTTATATTTGATGAGGAGAAGCTTGGAAGTTCTTAGGAAGTTTCATTGGATGATTCTCGAAGGACGATTTAACCAGTTATCGCATGTTTCTTCTCCATTATTGAGTAAACCAGGGGAGTACTAGTTTCTTTTCCTTGTTTTCTTTTCCCTTTATTCGTTTTAACGGGTACTTCTAGAGAACATTGGGGACAATGTTCAAAATAAGTGTAGGGGGAAATAAGCCTTAGAAACTATTCTTTCATTTGTCATTTGCTTTGTCCTTAAAAAGATGGGTAATATATCGAAACATAGCATAAAAGGGTGATTTTTACCAAAATTTAAATTTTTTTACGACACACACCAACGAAAACCGAGTATTACTAGCGTCCCATGGATAGGAATTTATATGACTAGCACAATAACCCTTAAAATTCCACCCCAAAAATGTGAGGTTCGCCCTTAGATCTTTAGGAATTCGGGTACCTATCGTCGGTAACCCAAGATGATTTTATCTTTACCCGGTTCGAGTTAAGGAGTGAGCAGTCACATGTGTCTATTCCGTCGTTACGGATGTGTACGTGTGGTCTTCGTCGCCTTTTCTGGAATGTCTGGTGTTAGTAAAATTCATATGAGTGTACCGGTAGTATATTAAATTCTAGAACTTGTTTTTGTGATGCATCCCGAGATGCTTAGTCAAGTATTTCGGATTTGCTTGATAAGAGGCACTAGGAAATAACCCATGTTTAAACATGTAATGTTATGATGGTAAACACACGATAATTTAACTATCCCACACCCTTGCACATGCACTCCACTTTTTGTGCTGGATTCCCTAGGTGAATCCCTCCGAGCCTATCCTTTTTCACGATTCTTGTAATTTTCTGGTTAATTTGGACTATTAATGAAGAGCATTGTCACCCTTAAACCAATCGTTACACCCAAAAAGCCTTAGCAAACCTTATATGTACTCACTTTTAGTACATTATTGTGATAACCCAAGTTAGTTATTAAGTACACGTTTGCTAAGTCCTTATCCTTGTAAATACAGTTTTGGGACGATTGGGATTCATGGTAGTATTTATTTCGCGGAAGAATGGGGAAGAAAAGTTAAGTCAATACCCCCATATGTTTGTCAAATGATCTCCATGTTATTTTGATCCACCTCAAATCGGGTCAATAGTTAGATTGTATATTTCAAGCATGTAAAAGCTCAAGTGTATAGGTACGTGTTATAAACCCCATGTGATGTATTATGTTATTCAAAAAAAAAGAGAAAAGAAAAAGAAAGAGATTGACGTAGAGTTTTGTAGAGTTTGTATATCTTCGTCTGAGTCTTGGCTTAGCAACCAAACCAAAGTGTATTCATGTAAATAATTAGCTAACCCTTCCACTCAAACTTCACCCAAGCCACGCAAATGCATCCCATCTGTTACGTTTTGTTATATGTTATCTTCTCAATTCTCCCCCACAACCCTTTATAAAAGACCTATTAGTAGTGATGTTATACTTGCGACTAGTGGTGGAGGTTGTATAATTTACCAAGCCTATGGTAATTTATATGCTATGAATGTAATGCAGTGTTGATTTTTTCCTTTTTCACCCACATGTTTTAAGTCTATTATACCAACCGAGAGAAAGAGAGATCCAAAAATTATGATGAGGTGCTAGTATATATTTTTCGTGCTTTTAATTATGAGGTCTAGAAGGTTGTGTTGTAGAATATCTTTAAAGAGTAGGTAAAATGACCCTTCATATTGTTATTGTCTAGGTAGAAAAGCCCATTTGCTTGAGGACAAGCAAATCCCAAGTGTAGGGGTATTTGATGAGGTGTCATGTGTATACACTTTTTCGGGTCATTACCCCAATATCGTGTGTTTATGCCCAAAATATGTACTTAATCGTTCCTTTTCAAGAATTTCTCATTTGGATGACATTTGGATGAATTACACGTGACTTGGGCACATTTGAGAAGAAACGGATGAGATTACGAACCAACACCAAGACCTGAAGATTTATGCGGGGCGTCAGCATATCATACCGACGCAGTCACACTTTCATCTAGTGACGGGTGTCACATATCTTACGACGGCGTTAGCCCCCACCGACTCAACACTCATATCTAGAAGATTTATTTTACGACGGCGTCTCGACTAAAACGCGACGCTGTCGCGTCGATTTTCTTATATATTACAATACCTGAAGTTAGGTTTTGAGTGTGGATCTTTAGAAATAAAAAGGAGGGTATGAACCCTAGTTCCGTTTAGCTGGTGTTAGATACGATTTTAGGGGGGGGGGAGGGGCCTAAATAAAACCTATTGTAACTCTTCCAATTCATGTTTTAATCAAGTAAGGTTTACTTAATCATTTAATATGTCTATGTGTTGTTTGATTTATTGTTCTTGCTTTATTCTTAACATGCTCAGCTAAACCTATCATTGTGTTTATTTATGATTGTATGAAACCTAGAAATGTAGATCTTAGTGATGTTGCTCTTGTGATGGATGTGCACGTTAGGTCTTGAAAGAACAACTTTGGTTTGTATCGCTGTTGATATGCTAGGGTAACGTGGTTGTGCCATCGGGTAACAGTCTTTCAAACTACCTTGCCCCCAATTATGTTGATCCCATCGTTTAATGTATTGTACATGCACTTAGTAAACTCATAGGGGACGTGTAATAGTCTTCATACTACTTTTCGCATGTGCGTTGCTCTAGCGGCATACTAAGTAGACGGCGGGTTCGTGTAATTCGTCATGTATTGAGGAATAGTTACCTGTCTGTCACATTGTGTGACAAGGCAACACATTAGGAGAAGTCATTCTAGGGAGTAATACATGTAATTAAATAGACACAATACTTTTTATCTTATTGTTTATCACCGTTAGTTTAGATTACTTATTTAGTTTAAATAGCTAAAAACCTATACTCTCTCAATTATAAATTTTACCTGCTTTCATAAAATATAAAAATACAAAAAGAATCTCCCTTCAACCCTTAGAATTCTGTTAGACCGTGATCAAGCCTTCCCAACCTATTCCTCGAGTGAACGATAAACAACCCCGAGTCTTGCCCATACTACACTACAACGATTAGGTGCACTGCCTAGGGAGTTGTAAAACTTCTCGTGTAGAAGTCCTACGACGACCGCACATTAATTATTTAAGTAGATTAATAAGAGGGAAAAGGATGAGGTTGGTGAAACATGGTTTGGAGGAGTGCGAGTTTGAGGTATGACACAAGTGAGAAGAAATTGAATGAAGTTTATTTCATTTCTCAAGGAGTGGAATTGGTTTCTAGAACACTTGCAACAATGACAAAAACTTGAGTGAAATTCAACTTGAGCATAAGAGGGAGGATGAATTGGTTGCGGTAGTGGTGAGGGTGGTGCATGAATGTAAGCATTGGATGGGTTAGTGTGTAAATCAAGAATAGCGGAGATGTTGTGAAGTTGGTTAATCATTTGATCTCTTAGTGGATTATAGGATGGTGGTGAAGGAGATTAAAGATGAACTCTTGGAGGAAATAAAGGTGAGTCATTTTGAGAAGGAGGTGATGATTTTGGAGTGGATGTCTTACGCTTCCATACTTGTCTTACCGACATTCTTAGTTTTCTAGAGAAGTTTGGATGGTGGTTTGAGTAAGACATTAATGGTGAGAATGAAGATGATAATGAGAATAAGTTTGTGATAGAGAATAAAGAAGGATGGATGAGTTAAATAATGGAGGTAAGTTTAGAGAATGGCAAAGCATGGTTTGAGAGATAAAAGATGCAAGAAGTTGTTTGGTTAAACAGGGAAATGCCAACATGAGACTATGTATAGGAAGGTCAAAGATACAGAAAAAGAGGTAAACTTAAAAATTTCGTTCCCTCCTGTTGGCGGTCCCATATATATTAGGGGGACGCCTGTTCTTTATGGGGCCGTTTATGGTGAGAGCTAGATTTTCCCTGTTTTTCGGCTTTCTTATGTCTAGGTGATTTCAGCTATCTTCCAAATTTAAGGAATCAACTAATTTAGCAAGGAGTATGTAGGGATCCTAAACTAAGATGGAATCATCTTACATTAGTAAATTTAAGCTAGACATAATCTCCTAGAATTAGTTCACATAGAAAGTTGATAGGATGATAAAATTAAAAAGATCATCCAAGTCACATGAAATCGTCTTTTACCATTCCTAGTTCTAATGAGTAGATTAAAAAGTCAAAGCATAATGTACTAGATAATATAGATAAGAATAAAAATATCTAATAGTTTTGCAAACATGTTCACTTCTATTTTCCACTCATCATATCCTTGAGAGCTTTTCCAATTGACCTTAACCCTTTTTGGTGATCATCTCGATGTTGAGTTTAAAGGTTTATAGTTTCAAAGAGGTAGGTATCTAAGTGTTGACTTTTATGAGGTGGGTTTTGAAGGACTCTAGAGACTAAATTGGATGAGGATGAGACGTTTTGTAGAAGGAGAAAGAGTGTTGGAACGAAACGATTCTTCATTATTAACATCAACAATGTCATCCAACGGATGAAGTGAGGATGGATGATTTAGAGTGGTGGAAGAGGAGCTAGCATTTGAATCACGAGGTCTTTTCTTGCCTTAATCCGTATCAGTCGGGACGTAAGGTCGTAAGTATATAATGAGAGAGGACTGCGAGTATTGATATGCATAGACTCGATCTTTTAAGAGTTCCTCAGAGGTACATTATGATTCACAATGCTTATACATCATGGGATTAAGATAGAATAGCTTAATACTATGTTTTTATATCACAATGTCTAGTCAAAAAAGCATTCCATACAGGCAAAGAGTTTCTTAGGTTTGTTTCGATAGTATATTTCCTTCTCGTGATGAGAATGTAACATATGCCTAGATTGTATGGAGTGGAGGTTTTGATGCAATATGGCATATGACAAAGACATGCGGAGACATGATCCCAATGACCTCCTAAACAAATGACGTTTTCACGAATGATATCAACCCATGGTTTCATATGAGGTTGAATTTCGCAGGTTAAAATTTCATTTTTATCTATGATAACGGGTTTCTTGTTTTTGGTACGAGTAACTTGACCTTGTCGAGGAACTTGAATAAGAGACTTGATAACATTTG
Organism: Tanacetum coccineum; assembly: GCA_026074375.1. Classification (NCBI taxonomy): domain Eukaryota; kingdom Viridiplantae; phylum Streptophyta; class Magnoliopsida; order Asterales; family Asteraceae; genus Tanacetum; species Tanacetum coccineum. The sequence continues at coordinate 7,775 of BQNB010054545.1, forward strand.
GAGAGGGAGGAGTGGTTTTATAACAACCTTTACTTGGAGTACTTATTGACAAGTAGTTGAGTAACCACATGTCAGTGTATGACACTTGACATTTAAAAGGGATTTTCAAGATTTGATCGAATTCCTTGAGAGTGAGAGAGAATGACTTACTTTGTATGACAAAGTTGACCACAAAATGACCCTCGGAGTTATAGTCTGTTAGGAATTATGTTTTCCTGACTTAGTATTGTTTGTGTTAGTTAGTTTGTCTGACCTGTACATTGTTTAGTACTGATATAGAAGAGTTAGTACTGTTAGTAGTAAGTTAGTACTACTAGTATATATTAGGTAGTACTGTTAGGAGATATGCATGAGTTATATTAGGAATAGATATGCATTATCTCTTCACACGGTTTGTAAGCCTATTAGGGTTTCCTTGGTGTATAAAAGGAACCCTATGGCACTAGTTAGATATATAAGTTTCATAAATATTCATAGTTAGTTTCTTTTAATCTACAGATTTATAGTATCAAAGATTCTAATTTTATTCTTTGTCTTCTTAGCAGTATAAGTTAGTTTCCACATAAATTATATTGTTTCATAGTCATTGTTTTCTTGTGGTTGGTTTGGATCTACCAGATTGGCTACCACCCTTAACAGGATAGAAAGAGCGAGTGTGTCCAGTGGGGGATCAACAAGTGGTATCAGAGCTTGTTGAGAAACTCTGAGTAAGAAGAACCAAAACAGATCTGTTATAAACCTTTACCTTTCAGATCTATTCAATGGCAGGATAAAATGAAAATCATGATACTAACATTCCCCCACCAGTTCCACCAACACAACAACAAACCCCTCACACTTTATCAACCATTAATCACTCATTCTAAAGAAAAGGTGAGTTGGAAATATGGCCATGAAATGGAACATTACTTGGGGCATTCAGTTATCCTATATGGGGAAGTGAATACAAAGAGGAAATGGTCATGTAAAAGTTCAACAGATAAAAAATGGACAAATAAGGGTTTTTCGCCTCCTGTAATTGTGCTAAAGAGATTTTGGATAGTGAGGAGAGAAAAGGAAAAGCAAGGACTATACCTCTGCTAATGTCGATACCAGAGACCATTTAGTAAAAAAATTTTCACAAAATGACTGATGGTAAAGAGATGTGGAAGCTATCAAATCCAGAATTTGGTGGCAATGATGAATCTAAGGGAAGATGCAGAAAGAAATACATTCTAATGCAACAATTGAATGCTTTCGTATCCAACTCAGAAGGATTGCACAAAGGTTATGACAGGTTTCAAAGTCTTTTGAGTCAACTTGAGATTCATGGTGCAGGCATCTCCACTGAAGATGCCAATCAGAAGTTCCTTAGGTCTTTACCTGCTTCCTAGTCCCAAGGGTTCCCACTTTTTTTCACTTTGATCATGTGGACCAAAGCCAGGGTGGACTGTCTTAGTTTGATGTTTCTCTACAACAATCTTAGAGTCTTTGAGCCTGATGTTAAAGGCTCTACTGGATCATCAACTAGTGCACAGAATGTCGCCTTTGTCTCTTCTAGCACTAGCAGTACTAATGATGTTAGTACTGCTTTTGGTGTTTCTACTTCTTCTGGCCATAACTCACAAAAGGAAGGCTCTTCATCATACACTGATGAACTCATGTACTCTTTCTTTGCTAATCAATCAAGTGGTCCATAATTGGGTCAGGAGGATCTTGAACAGGTGGAGGTTTAAATTAGAAGAGTGGATTTTGAAATGGCAACCACAGTGGTCTTATGATTTCCAGGATGATTGAAGAGTTTTTACGAGAAGACATGGAGAAAGCTGCAGTTTGATGCCAAGGAACCAGTTAGCTTTCACAAGACCAAGGTTGAGTGCTTCAATTGCCACAACACAGGGCACTTTGCTAGAGAGTGCAGATCAAAAGGAAATCAAGAAAGCAAAAGGAGAGATACAGGGAACATTAGATATAAAGCAAACGACAATGGGAGGAGACCTGGAAAACAGGAGGAACCTAAAGCTTTAATAACTCTTGATGGGGATGGTGTTGATTGGACTGGTCATGCAGAAGATGAGCAAGAGAACTTTGCTTTGATGGCTTACAGCAATTCAGGCTCGGATATGAGTTGGTAACATCTTGTTCAAAAGGAATGTTGGAATTCTTAGGCTAGCTTAAGAAATATTATGTTGAACAAAGGAACAACTTAGTGACTGCTTGTATAGAAAATTCAAGCCTATAATTCAAGCTGTTTTAAAAATGGTTAGAAGCTCAATTGTCTATCATCAGAAAAATTATCCTTTTTTATAAAGAAAAAATTAGATTTATGAAAATTGTTTTAGATGAATAAAAACAATGTGCTCATATATCATAAGAAAAACTATTAGCAGATACTGTAAAAGAAAAGGAAGAATTAAAAAACCAAACTTGTAAATTCTTTCAAGTCTTCTAAAGGCTTAGTAAACTATTAATAGTAATGAGTGCTAAAGGACAAATCTGGCATTGGTTATGGAAATCAAATCTTGAAGGTGTTTGAAAGTTATTGAAATTGGAAGTTATTGGTAAGTTGTATTTGATAGTAGGTCTAGTGATGTAGGAAGATAGTCATAGTCGTATGTGATATGATAAGATTTGCAAAAGTTGAAGGAAATGCTTGCTGTTCCCTTCCAATGACAGGAATCTACATGCTTTCTTAAATCTGATTTGGGAATAGATGTGTCAAAGTTTACATGATGGTCCAAACAGATCTTAAAACTAGGTGAAATTATGATTGCTAAAAACCTAGTGTTTTTGCTCTAAGTGAATCTAATTTAGTGTAGAAACCCCTGATTCTATGGCTTAAACAGCTGTAAATGTACCAAAAGCAGTCAGTATCTAAGTTTGTTTGATGCTACTATATTGGGAGTATAAAGTTTCAGACAGTGATGATGAATATGTGATTAAAAACTTCAAAAGAAAATGATTAGAAAACCCTAGTTTTGCTTTTGTTTATACTGTTAAGCATGTAAAAACTCCGTAGGGAAACTGTTAAGACAAAACAAATGTTAGTCTGTGTCTAAAGCTGACAAAGTGGACTGGAAGGTTTAATGTCATAAAGTTTGGGTTTAGGAATATGGGTTTACTAGGAAAGGTGTGTTTTGTAATGCAGTTTTGATCATTTTATTAGGATTGTTATTTTCCATGAGGATAAGAATGGCTTAAAAAACCGGTTGAATTGAACAACAGCCAAGGGTAAGGGTACTGGGTTTAAGGGGAGAATTGAGAATAGACCAGTGTTGGAACAATGTGACAAAGATTGAATCACCAAAACAAGTTTGTTTCCAAAAGCAGTTATAACTAAAACTGCCATATTTCCAGTTAATGCTGCTAGATAAAATCTTTCTAGTCAAGCAGCAGCAACTAGTTCTGCTAGGAAAGTTAATACTACTAGACCCATTGTAAATGAAATCAGACCAAGAAATAACTTTTATAAGTCACATTCACTTATTAGAAGGCCATTTAATAAATCAACAGCATCAAAAGCGAATTTTACAAATCATAAAGTAAATACTACTAGGGACAAAATAGTTAGTGTTGTTGGGGGCAATACGAAAACTGCTATTAAGACCTCAGCAGGTTGTAATTAGAGATCCAAAAGACATTACTGGAACAAAGTCTCCAAATACAAATTGTGGATAAACTTCTTGCTAAAAATTGTTAATTTTAAAGATTCAGTAGGCAGACCCAAGTCAGCAATGGCTTGGGTCCCTAAGAGAAACTAATTTCTCTTAAAGATTCACAAAAAGCTTTAAAGAACAAAGGAATTGTTGACAGTGGATGTTAAGGCAATTGACTGGGAAAAAGGCCTACCGAGTTGTATATCAAGACTTTTATGGTGGCCCTGTTGCTTTTGAGGAAGTAAAAGGTCAATAACTAGTAAAGGTAAAATAATAACTGGAAAGATAGACTTTGAGGATGTGTACTTTGTGAAAGAACTAAAGAAATTTAAATTTCTTTTTTGTGTCGCAAATGTGTGACAAGAAGAACAAAGTTCTCTTCACTGACTCTGAATGTCTTGTGATGTCTCCTGACTTTAAGTTGCCTGATGAAAATCAAGTATTACTTAGAATCCCTAGACAAAACAATATGTATAGTTTCAACATAGAGAACATTGTTCCTTCTGGAGGTTTAGCTTGTTTGATTAAAAAGGCCATAATTGATGGATCTAACAAATGGCATAGGAGGTTGGGTCATGTTAACTTTAAAAACTTAAAAAAAACTTGTGATGGGAAACCCTGTAAGAGGTTTACCTTCAAAGATTTTTCAAAATGACCACACCTGTGTTGCTTGTCAGAAAGGAAAGCAACAAAAGGCCTCCTATAAGGCCAAAACAGTGAGCTCTATTAGTCAGCCCTTACAACTTTTACATATGGACTTATTTGGACCTACATCTGTAAGGAGCATAAACCATAAGACTTATTGCCTTGTTATCACTGACGATTTTAGCAGGTTTAGTTGGGTGTTCTTCTTAACAACTAAGGATGAAACTAGTGGAATCCTTAAGGACTTTATAAGATAAATTGAGAGCCAATTAAATCAAAAAGTTAAAACTATTAGATGTGATAATGGTACATAATTCAAGAACATGGAGATTATTGAATTTTGTGGGTCACAAGGCATCAAGAGGGAACACAGTAATGCCAAAACTCCATAACAAAATGGAGTTGCTAAGAGAAAGAACAGGACCCTTATTGAGGCTGCTAGAACAATGTTAGCAGATTCATTTTTACCTAACACTTTTTGGGCTGAAGCAGTTAGTACTGCTTGTTATGTCCTTAATAGGGTATTAGTGACCAAGCCTCAAAACAAGACACCTTATGAACTTATAACTGGTAAAATACCAATCATAAGCTATATAAGACCTTTTGGGTGCCATGTGACCATCTTGAATACCATTGACCATCTGGGCATGTTTGAAGGGAAGTCTGATGAAGGGTTTTTAGTTGGGTATTCCTTAAATAGCAAGGCTTTTAGGGTATACAATTTAGAAACTAAGAGAGTTTAAGAAAACCTGCATATAAACTTTTTAGAAAATAAACCAAATATTGCAGGGAAAGGACCTAACTGGCTGTTTGACCTTGATTATTTAACTAATTTAATGGATTATTAGCCTATGAGATTAGAGAATCAAGCTAACAAAACTGCAGGTCCAACAGAAGCTAATCATAGTGCAGGTACACAAGATAATATTGACCCTACTCAAGACTACTTTGTATTGCAAATATATTCTTCTTATACTTCAACAGTCAAGAACTTAGAAGCAAATGATGAAGGTGAAAAGTCTAATAAGGATACTGGTTTAAAGACAAATGAGGAGCCAGTAGATCAGGAGGATCAAGAATTTTTGGAAGAGCTTGAAAGGCTTAAAAGACAAGAAAATGAGGCTAATGATGCAGTTGAAGCTCTTAGAAAGGAATTTGCTCAAGAAGCTAAGGATTTGCTTATTTAAGCAGGAGCTGCTAGAGCTACTAGTACTAACACAGTTAATACTGTTAGCACACCAATTAGTGCTGCCAGTCTTTCAAATGTTTTTAGTACTGGTGGACCTGCTCTAAACAACATTGACCAAGATGATTCTCAAATACCTGCTCTTGAGGATATTTATGACAATCTAAGTGATGGGATTTTTACCAATCCATCTTATGATGATAAGGGTGTAGTGGCTGACTTCACTAATCTAGAATAAACTATGAATGTTAGTCCTATTCCCACTTTAAGAATACACTTTATTCATCCTACAACTCAAATTCTTGGGATCCAAAATCAGCAGTTCAGACAAGGAGCAAAGTAGATAAAAGTTCTAGAGCCCATGCTTTTGTAAGTTATATTCAAAAGCAGAGAAGAAATAATCACAAGGATTTCCAACACTGCTTATTTGCTTGCTTCCTATCTCAAACTGAACCTAAGAAGATATCTGAAGCCCTTGAAGATGAAAGTTAGGTTTATGCTATGCAGGAAGAACTGTTGCAATTCAAGATTCAGGAGGTATGGATTCTTGTAGATTTGCCTTATGGGAAGAAGGCAATTGGGACTAAATGGGTTTACAAAAATAAGAAGGATGAAAGAGGTGTTGTAGTAAGAAATAAGGCAAGGTTGGTTGCCCAAGGATATAGACAGGAGGATGGGATAAACTATGATGAGGTTTTTCTTCTTATGGCTAGGATTAAACCCATTAGGATCTTTTTGTCCTTTGCTTCTTATATGGGATTCATAGTTTATTAGATAGATGTGAAGAGTGCCTTCTTGTATGGCACAATTAATGAAGAGGTGTATGTATCTTAACCATCTAGTTTTGTAGATCCTAAGTTCCCTAAGAAGGTCTACAAGGTTATGAAAGCTTTGTATGGTTTACACCAAGCTCCCAGAGCTTGGTATGCTACTTTATCTACTTTCTTGTTAAAGAGTGGATACAAAAGAGGAACCATAGTATAGGTTTATGTGGATGATATTATTTTTGGTTCTACAAAAAGGTCTTAGTGTGATGAATTTGAGGCATTGATGAAGAGTAGATTACAGATGAGTTCTGTGGGAGAGCTCACCTTCTTTCTTGGATTACAAGTCAAACAGAAATACGATGGTATTTTCATAATTCAAGATAAGTATGTTGCTGAGATCCTAAAGAAGTTTGATTTTGCTAGTGTAAAGACCGCCAATACTCTAATTGAGACTCATAAGCCACTGGTTAAGGATGAGGAAGCAACAGATGTGGATGTACATCTTTATAGATCCATGATTGGCTCTTTAATGTACTTGACTACTTCTAGGTCTAATATTATGTTTACAGTTTGTGCTTGTTCTAGGTTTCAGGTAACTCTAAAGACCTCCCATCTTAATGCTGTGGAGAGAATCTTTAGGTACCTCAAAGGCAAACCCAAACTGGGCCTTTGGTATCCTAGAGTGTCATCATTTAACCTGGAAGCCTACTCAGACAGTGACTATGTTGGAGCAAATCTTGACAGAAAATCCACAACAGAAGGTTGTCAATTTCTTGGCAGGAGACTTATCTCATGGCAGTGCAAGAAGCAGACAGTCGTGGCTACTTCTACTACAGAGGCAGAGTATGTTGCTGCTGCCAACTGTTGTGGGCAAGTATTATGGATTCAAAACCAGATGTTAGACTATAGGTTCAATTTTATAAACACAAAGATCTACATTGATAATGAGAGCACAATATGCATTGTAAAGAATCTAGTCTTTCACTCCAAAACAAAGCATATTGAGATTAGGCACCACTTCATTAGGGATGCTTATGAGAAGAAGCTTATCCAAGTGCTGAAGATTCACACTGATGACAATGTGGCCGATCTTTTAACTAAAGCTTTTGATGTTAGCAGGTTTAATTTCTTAACTGTTAACATTGGAATGATCAATCTATAGCTGCATTAGTTTAGGGGAGGCAAGTTAGCAGGTTACTTTGTTATACAGTTTGTGAAATATTTTAGTTAGCAGATGGATTTTAGATGAGATGATGATTTGGGATTCATTCTATTCATTGGAATGAATATTGAGGGCTACATATGGTGTTGAGTTAGTTAGTGTTGCTAGTTTGGTTAATACTGCCAGATCAACACTTATACTACCCGGATTTGTTGGTGCTGCTCATAAGTGTTTAAATATGGTGTTGATGCTTGAATTGGGTTAAAGATGCTGTTTGGATTGTATTTGAGGGTACTACATGGAAACTAACAAGTTAGTACTGCCAGGTAAAGTTGGTGCTGCCAGGCAAAGTTGGTGCTGCCGGGCATAAAAGTTGATGCTTCCAGGAAAAAGTTTATGCTGCTTGTTACCGTTACCACTATTGGTGAGTATAACAGATTTTCATTAATTAATTATAACCGTTGAGATATTTTCTTCTATAATACTCTTTCTTTAAGATAAAGACTCAAGTTTATTCTGTCGGTCATCTCAAACCCTAAAGCACATCTTTATAAAATCTCAATTAACTCTTCTGAACCCTCATATTCTCACAATCGAACATATCCCACACCTTACTCAACCTTTTCAACACATCTATAGTTGATTTGGAGTTCGTCGATCAACACAATATGGTCACGTGTTTAGAGAAAACAGGAGGAAATTCAGAATTTCATGAGATAGTGGACTTTCTTACATCAAGTTTGATCCATCATGCTCTCACTGTAAGTCCCACTATCTACATTTCTTATATTAAACAGTTTTGGAACACTACTAGTTCCCAAACAGTCAATAATGAGAAGCAAATTCATGCTACTATTGATAGCAAGGCAGTAGTCGTAACAGAAGCATCAATCAGAAATTCTCTTCTTCTTCATGATGCTGATGGTACTGCTTGCCTAACAAATGAAGCTATTTTTCAAAACCTTGCATTGATGAGGTATGAGGGTGAACTTAACAAACTAACTTTTTAAAAATCCCTCTTTTCTCCTCAATGGAAGTATCTGATACATACCATCCTTCATTGCGTAAGTTCAAAATCTACAAGCTGGAATGAGTTTTCAACAAATATTGCTTCATTTGTTATATGTTTGGCAACAAATCAAAAGTTTAACTTTTCTAAACTTATTTTTGATGGTATGTTGAGGAACTTGGATACTTCTAAAAATAAATTTATTATGTATCCAAGATTTTTAATGGTGTTCTTGAATAATCAAATTAAGGTTAGTGAACCTTTTAATGATGTTTATGTTACACCAGCTCACACTCAAAAGGTTTTCTCAAACATGTCCAGGAAAGGTGTAAAGTTTTTAGGAAAAGTCATTCTACTCTTTGATTTTATGTTGGTGCCACACCAAGCACCTGAGGGTGAAGGTTCAGAACAACCCACTGAACCCCAACCAACACCCTCTCTTACTCAACCTATTTCAGGAGACCAACCTCTTATGACTGCCACATCATCTGGCCATAACACTACCCAAGACTCTAAGGACTCTTTAGAGGGCACTAATAAGAGTTAAGGGGATCAGCTTCAGCCATCCCATGATAGTCCTCTTTCAGATGGTCCCACATCTGACAGAGCTGAGGGTGGCATGACCCTAGAGGAGTTATATGTTCTTTGCACTAACTTGTCAAACAGGGTTCTTACTTTGGAGCTTCCAAGGATGCTCAGGCTGCTAAAATCATTAAATTAAAGACAAGAATCAAGAAGCTGAAGAAGAAGAGTCACCAAGTCATCTCACACCATAAGGCATGGTTAAGGAGTGTGTCTCGGTTATCTATGAAGAGAAAGTTAGGAAGGAAGGAGTCTGCATCCAAACAGGGGAGGAAGCATGCTAAACCAAGACCAACTTTGGATGCCTTTGATGATCTTGATGCTGACTTAGCTCATGGCATAGAATATATGGATACAGAGGAAGCAGTGAATAAAAAGGGAGGAAGCACAGTTAGTACTGTTAGGCCAGAAAGAGTTAGTATTGGCGGTGTAACTGTTAATACTGTTGATCCTGAAATTAGTGTTGTTGAACCTAGAACCCCACCTACAACAGCAAGTATATTCGATGATAAAGATGTCACTATGGCTCAAACTTTGATAAAGATGAAAGAAGAGAAAGCCAAGGAAAAAATGAGTGGCATTTAAAGATGTTGAAGATTTTTCAAGACCTGCAAGATCAATCATAACCTTGAAACCACTTCTAATAATTGATCCTAAAGACAAAGGCAAAGGTGTTTTACAAGAACCTGAGCCTGTAAAGAAGATGGCTAAAAGTGATTTTGTTGCTGCTCAGATTGTTAGAGATGTAGAGATTGCCAGACAGTTAGAAGTAGGCTAGCAAGCTGGGGAAGAAAGGAAAAGACAAAGGGAAGAAGAAGCATCTAAGGCTGCTATAGCTGAGATGTATGATAAAGTTCAAGAAGGGATTGATACTGATGCATTGTTTGCAGTCAAGCTCCAACAAGAAGAAAGAGAGGAGTATATAATTGAAGAGAGGGCAAAGTTCTTGGCTGAAACAATAGCTGCTCAATGAAAATTCAGAGTTGCACAAAGATCTGCTAAGATTAGAAGTAGACCACCAACTAAATCTCAATAAAGAAATTTGATGATGACATATCTAAAAAACATGGGTGGTTACAAACATTCTCAGCTGAAAGCAAAGTCATTTGAAGAAATCAAAGGTATGTATGAAAGACATAAGAAGTTTGTTCAAGATTTCGTTCCTATTGGTTTTGCTGAAGAAGAAAATTTGATAAAGAAGATGAATGAGAAGGCAACTGGTAAAGATACTTCAAATAAGGAGAAAGTTCTTGAAGAACTTGACAGTACTAAAGTTGAAGTCAAGAAGGAAATACAGAGAGTACCAGAAAAAGGCCAGGCAGAAAACTTAAGATGAAAGCTACAAAGAAGTCTAAAAGGCAAAAGACATACTCTGATCTTGAAGAAGAACAACTAAAAGCTTTTCTGGTGATAGTTCCTGAAAAAAGAAGGAGAAATTAATTATGAAGTTCTAAACAGGAGGTATCCAATTGTTAATTGGGAGTCTAAATTATATCATACTGATAGATATGGAAAACCTCATGACTATTACAGAGTTTTTAGAGCTGATGGAAGTTCAAGATATATCAAGACTTTCACTGAAATGGTTTCAAGGTTTGATAGATTGGACTTCATTGAGTTACATAGTCTAGTGATGAAGAGATTTGAAACATCAACTCCAGAAGGAATTGATCTAATTCTTTGGGGTAGTTTAAGGACTATGTTTGAGGCAAATGCAGAAGATGATCTTTGGAAGAATCAAGAAGAATGGATTCTTAAGAGTTGGAATTTCTATGATAACTGTGGAGTTCATATCTTGGTGCTAGAAGATGGAACTGAGTTTTACATGCTAGCAGAAAGAAGGTATCCACTTACAAAGGAAACTCTTGAGAGGATGTTGGCTTTGAGATTGATAGCTGAATCTGAAAGTGAAGCTGTTTTTGATTTACTTAGATTCATTCAACAGCAAATTGATGAATCTGGAAGCCATGATGGAAGTGAGAAGGATCTTTAAGTGTTGGTTTTATAACCACACAACAAATGGTCATCAGTTCACCATGTCTAATAGACATCAAGAACTGGCTAGTCCAGAGCAAACGGCTTCTGGTAAAGACTTCTCAAATCCGTTAATGGCTGATAGTTTGCCAAAAACTATATGGTAATCAACTCACCATGCTTCACAGTAAAGAGTTGGCTAGTCCAAAGCAAACGGCTCTTGGTAAAGACATCTCAAATCCGTTGATAGTTGATAGTTTACTCAAAACTATATGGTTATCAATGCACCATGTTATTGCAATGAAGCATTGGCTATTCCAGAGCAAACGGCTACTGGTAAAGAAATATCAAATCCGTTTATGGCTGGTAGTTTGCCAAAAACTACAAAGCCAACTTAGTTGGTGTTGCTATGTTGTTGAGTTACTAAGATGCTGCGATGATAACAAAGACTAGAAGCTAAAGAATTTCATGTTTACAAAGTAATGAAAGAGCTCAAGTTCATCAAAGATGAAGAAACATGAAGGTTGACAAGTAAACATCATGTTTAGGGGAGGATTGTTGGGTTTTAGAAGACTTTACAACTTACTGCTGCTGGTTCAACATTGGTGCTAGCCGCCTGATAGTTAAGATTTAGTGCTCGGCTGAGACAGATTGAAAAAATAGACTAATTTTTTAGTACTATTAGAGTATAGTAGACTCTGCCAGTAAAATTTGTTAGTACTGCTAGTATAGTTAGTGCTGTTAGTAGTAAGTTAGTGCTGCTAGCATATAATAGTTAGTGTTGTTAAGAGATATGCATGAGTTAAATTATGAATAGATATGCATTATCTCCTCACACATTTTGTAAGCCCATTAGGGTTTTCCTTGGTGTATGGAGAAGGACCCTAGCAAGATTAGAAAATACAGAATCAATATGAGATCAATCGCATCATAGCTTGTCTAACCTAGAACAGATTTTTTTATTCAAGTTATAATACAAAGGTTGAGTTTGATAAAAGATCTTTTGTGTTTTTCTTAATATTGTTCTTCTTAGCATTGTTGATTAGTTTCCGCATAATCAATAGTGTTCAATCAGTGTTTCATTATTGTTGCTTTGGATTTATCTAAAGTAACAAACCCTTTTCAAGCTAAAGGTTCAAGATCTATTCAATAAGGGATCCAACAGACACTATCCGGTTGGTGTAAAATGGATGCTCATTCCACGAACTTCGGTCCGAGGATCCAAACCAACACCTCAAGGATTTCCTAAAACTTGTGGACTCACTTGACATTGACATTGAAAATAGGGAAAGAACACGCCTGCGTTTATTTTAATTTTCCCTTCGCGATCAAGCTAGCAATTGGCTTGAACGTCTTCCAGCAGGATCCATCACCACATGGGAGAATCTTACTACTCGTTTCCTTGCTTAATTCTTTCCATCGGGAGGACCGCAAAACTCCGCAACGATATCTTGATGTTCCAACAACATCATAGAGAATCTTTATCTGAAGCATGGACTCGTTTCAAGGACTTACCACAAAAAGTCCCTCATCATGGCATCGACCTTTGGCTCCAAGTCCAAATCTTTTATGACCATGTCAATCCCGTCACAAGATGAACCATTGACAAGTCGGCCGATGATAAGCTTCATGACCGAAATGCCAAAGAATCATGGGCATTATTAGAGGACCTCTCCCTCTATGACAACAAAAGTTAGAATGACCCAAGGGATTTCGCTAAGCCGGTCAAGGCAATCACTTTGCCTCAAGATGTACCGAGTACATCTAACCATCGTCTCATCGAGCTCGAGAATCAAGTCCAACGCTTGATGGAAGCTCACCTTGCTCTGACGCAATCTACTCAAGTGAACATAATCACTACCCCATGTGAGATCTGCAGTGGTCCTTACGACACTCAGTATTGCATAGAAGATCCCGAACAAGCCTTTGTGGAAAACACACCCTCGCGTACCGATGAAGCAGGAGGTAAGTGGTACACTTTTAAGCCCAAGCAAAACAATCTTGGTGACACCTACAATCCGTCATGGAAAAGTCACCCAAACCTTAGGTGAAGACAACCCCAAAATTCCCAAAATAATTTTTCAAATCCACCTAACCGGTTCCAATCCAATGGTTCGATCTCGAACCGTTCCTTCAACAACCGTCCTCAAAGTTTTAACAATCAATCAAATCTTGAAGGATTGCGATCCAATTTAATGGCATCTCAAGATGCTAGACTGTCCAAGTTTGAAGCCGATTTCAAACATCAACAAAGCGAGATGACCCACAAAATCGACACAGTATTGAAGGCCATCACTGATCGAATAGCGGGCACACTACCTAGCGACACGGTTAAGAACCCGAAACTGAGTACTTCTCTAGTTTTGTCTGCTTGTTCTTACCTCACTGAAGACCCGCAATGCTCAACCTATGTCCATGGTTTAATCAAAACTATCTCGATACATCCTAAGCAACAAAACGACTCCCGTGATAGCATGGCTAAGGAAGAAAAGCAAGAAAGAAAGGGCGACCCCGAAGACACCAACACCATCGCATACATTAAAGAACAAAGAGATACGCCACTGCTGGAGCGGAAAGACATAGTTGCTATTGGTAATTTAGGATATAACAAAGATGACGAGGGAATTGAATGGTTAGATGTTGAAGAACCTCTAGATTTAGTTGACACAAGTGAAGAATCGGCGTATGAATCATTGATTGAGGAAATGCCTAAATGCTCACTTAATTACGACCTTAGGATCAAAAAGGGTAACCCAAGAAACCTTAAAATTCCATGCATGATAGGTCATAAATTCATTGCTAACGCATATATTGATGTTGACCTATCCATGAACATCATGTCCTTGGCCTATTATAACTCTATTAGAAAGAATGGATATGAGTATAGGGGAAGAAATTTTGTAGGGTTAGGAAGGGACATGCACGTATTTGTAGAAAATATGAGTTACGTCATAGATTTCACCATTTTGGAAAGTATTGAGACTAACATTGACCCTAGCTTATCCCACGTGATCTTTAGACGATCCTTCATTGAAATCGCCTACCTGGCTATAAATAGGAAACACGGGTTAATGACTTTTACGGATGTAACTAAAGAGATCACCTTTAAAACACCATATAAGGACCCAGAAAGGAGCAAATTGTCCAGCGAGGGTCATGACTTATTATCATCTAGGGTAATACTCAGTGAGGATGACTATGATAGAGGATGTAGGAAGCCATCCGATTTAGAAGATGGGTTTTATAGAGACACCATTAAGCTTGGACCCGAGTATGCAACTGGAATGGATGATGAAGGAGAAGTCACTTAAGGATGTGTGACTTCGAGTCTAGCTACAAGACTCATAAATAAAGAAAAGCGCTTTTTGGGAGGCAACCCAATATTTATCTTTCCCGTATTTAGGAGTGTCTTGTGTTTTAATTATTTATTGTTTATTTTATTATGTTTGAATTATTTGTAATCATGCTTTGTTTGTTTATAACTTCATCTTATTTGCAATCAAAGGTATTTTGCAACAAAATAAGTGTAGGGGAAATATCCAGTTTTTAAGAACCCAATTCAAACTTTTAGAATAAATTGTTTAGATTAATTCGCGTCAGTTTCGAGTCATATGATTGTTATGATTAATTCCAGGTTTTTATGCAGTGCTTTCTTCAGATTTGACTAATAAAATTGCATGCATAAAATTTCTCATTAAAAACAAAGAAGAAATTTTCACAAACGCTGGAGACGGCGTCAGGATTTATCCTGCCGGCATCGCGTCTCCAGCTATGTAAAAATTCGAAAAATTTCAAGTATTTCTGAAAAACAAAATGTGCAATATTTAAAATTTGTAATTCTTTTGTAAACCTGCATAAACCTATAATTATATCATTACTCTCATCCTATCTTTACTGATTTCATAGAGTCGAAACACTAAACTCTCATTGTATATTTATCTATCTCGCCGATTTTATGCTTGGTATAGTTGTCTTTGTCTTTGATTACAGGTTATATTTGCAAGAAAAAGCTTGGAAAATCCTTTAAGGAGGTTTCAATGGACTATTCCTTGGAGAAGAATTTAACCATTATCGCATGTTTCTTCTCTATTATTGAGCAAACCATGGGAGTACTAGTTTCTTTTACTTGTTTTCTTTTCCCTTTATTTGTTTTTACGGGTACTTCTATAGAACATTGGGGACAGTGTTCAACTTAAGTGTAAGGGGAAAATAAGCCTTAAAAACTATTTCTTCATTTGCCATTTGGTTTGTTCCTTAAAATGATAGGTAATATATCGAAACATAGCATAAATAGGTAATTCTGACCCAAATTTAAAAATTTTTATGACACATACTGACGAAAACCAAGTATTAATAGCGTCTCATGGATAGGAATGTGTATGACTAGCACAAAAACCCTCAAAATTCCACCCTAAAAATGTGAGGTTCGCCTTTAGATCTTTAGGAATTCAGGTATCCATTATTGATACACAAGATAGTTTATAACTTTAGCTTTCTCGAGTTAAGGTTTGAATGCAGTCATATGTGTCTATTCCGTCGTTACGAATGTGTACGTATGGTCTTAGTCGCCTTTTCTGGAGCATTGGTATCAGTATTAAATTATATGAGTGTACCGGTAGTATATTAAATTCTAGAACTTGTTTTTGTGATGCATCCCAAGACCGCATAGTGAGTATTAGGATTTGCTAGATAAGAGGCACTAGGATTAACCAATGTTTTAAACCTGTAATTGTTATTATGGTCACACCGATCATGTAACTATCCCACACCCTTGCCATGCACTCATTTTTAGTGCAGGATACCTCTAGTACAACCCTCCGAGCCTATCCTTTTTTTCACGGTTCTCGTAATTTTTTGGTTAAGCCGGACTATTAATGAAGAGCATTATCAACCCTTAAACCAATCGTTACACCCAAATCGCCTTAGCCTACCTTGTATGTACTCACCTTTAGTACATTATTGTTTTAACCTAAGTTAATTATGCGTACAAAGCAACTGTTGCTAAGTCCTTATCCATGTAAAAATTGTTTTGGGAGCGATTTGGGATTCATGGTAGTATTCATCTTATGAATAATTAGGGAAGAAGTAATTTATTACCCCCAATAGAGCTCAATAAGCTCCATGTTATTTTGATCCACCTCAAATTGGGTCATTAGTTAGATTGTAAATAATCGAGTATGTAAAAGTTCAAGTGTAGGGGTGTATCTATAAACCCCCATGATGTATTATATGTTTAAGCAATGGTAGGGCAAAAGTGTACGAAAAAAAATGTATATAAAAAAAGAGTAAAAAAAATGTACGGGCTGCCATTTGCTTATGTCTATGTTTATATTAGAGTCAAGAAAAGAAAAAGAAAGAGATTGATGTAGAGTTTTGTAGAGTTTGTATATTTTGTCTGAGTCTTTGGCTTAGCAACCAAACCAACGTGTATTCTTATAAATAATTAGCTAACCCTTCCACTCCAAATTCACCCAAAGTCACCACCCAAATGTATCCTATCCGTTTCTGTTTCCATTAATGTTATCTTACACCTACACCCCACAACCCTTTAAAAGACCTCTTAGATAGTAATGAATAATGCTTGCGCCTAGCGGTAGAGGTTTGATCCTTTACCAAGCCTATGATAATTTATATGCTATGACAAGTAATGTGTGAGACCCCCAAAATGCGGAATATATTCGGGTCATGGGTCAAGGGGGTACCACGTCATCATACAAGACTCTAGGATTACAAGTCACAACAAAACATGAAAAGTCATACATTACGGTGCTTGACAAAATATCAGAGTTATACGCGGGCCCACAATTTAAAGTACCATACATGACATAAGTTTAAACACGACTGACAACGACAAAAAATTTTTTAATGTCACATAGGACAGACCAACAAGCACCAATTTTTAAAACAACAGCAAGAACGCCCACCGCCTTGATATCCATCGAGCTTCAAACCTTCAAAGTTAAGCTATTATACATGAGATTAAACATAGAAAAACGTCAACAAAAGTTGAGTGAAAAACATAGGTTGTAAACTAAATATCATAGGAACATGGAACACAAGTAATAGTAGTTTCATGGGGAAAAATCAAGTAATATTGCAACTAATACATGACCCCTAAACCTTAACTCATGAGCCCCTAATGTAAGGTATTCTGCAACTACCTCAAGTAATTCAAATGTAAATGCGTCACAGGCTATTCAAACCTTAATCATGACGGACGGGGATAGTCAGTCCCGATGGATCCACCCATAACATTCGCGCTCACTAACGTGATTTAACAGTTCATGATTTCCGGGGCCAAACAACCTAGCAGAAAGGGACTTAGCAATATAATTTCAGGTAGCATACAGTTTTGATAAAAATCAATGCTTGTGTTCCAATCATGTAATCTCACCCCGCAAATTTAAAAAAACAAGTAATCACAATGGAAAAGGTGGGTCAATGTATCTCACCGTAGCAATGAGATGAAAATGTCAAAGAAAATCAAGAAGAAAGGTCTCGCCGCACCACAACTCAATGACCAAAATATGAAAACATGTGGTCCACAATGGACGCCATCATGAAATACTCAACTCAGAATGAGAAAATATTTATGTAATTATCAATGATAAATATGGTTGGAGTTTATACAACTCTATGTTAATGTCCAAAATGGAAACTCCAACATGAAAGGAAAATAAAATCAAATATTATTTTTCATACATTACTTCAAGAAATCTTTGCAAAAATCGCTTTTATAAAGTACTGATACAAGGTATGGTGCAAAGGCTTGCAAGTCGCGCACAAACTAAACCAACACTTAACTCTCATCACTTGGACCCCTACCTACTGTATTACAAAGGTAATAAGTCTCAACCCATGATTAATGTATCATTACCCAACTTATCGACTCCATTTTAAACCCTTTTTCACCCAAAAGTTATGAATAAAACCAAAATTCTAGAATACTTGCCTTGATCGAAGTCATAACTTAAAACAAAATGTACAAAGGCTATAAGGTGGGAGGTTTTTCCCAAACTAGAAATCTCACTCTCCTACCTATCCAAAAAGTTCCACCACACCTTTTAAACTTAACCAATCACCGGGAATCAAATTTTAGTAAACCGACTAACAATTTGGACTTTTGAAACGTTTAAATTTGGCATTATGCCGTTTAATCATAAACTAATATATTCAAAATACTTTTAATGTGATTCCAAAGAGAGGAGTTCTATTTTTAAATTAGCCTACTGGGAGGAATTATAAAATAACCATTTTTCACCTTTTAGACGCAAAGACTTTTTACACGTTTTTTGACCATATGTCCGGTTTTTTGACCCATTTAAGTAAAACAGGGCCGCCATTTACTCATCCCGACAACTTCCATTGACATACCACTCAACCACATACACTATACATCAGTGGGCATCTATTTTTAAGGAGAAATGGACCTGTAGAGTTTAAAAAATTTGGGCATGACCTGTCCTAATTCAGCACTAATTTCCATGTGTTTTCTAAGCCTAAATCATTACCAATTCGCTCTAAATCAAACACCAAGCCTCTACAAAGCCACAAACTCATACCATGATCATATGACATCAAAAATTCGGTCGGTTCTATCAAAAAAAAATATCAATTTTATTTATAAAAATTAAGACTCAATTAAACTACAATCAATGTATATACATGAAATGAGAAAATTAAATCAAGAAAGGGGTCTAAAAGTGTACCAATCAAGAAGCAAAATTAGGAACCAAGATTAAAACCCAAAACCCCTATGGGTTTGAGTTTTTGGCCGCGGCTAGGAGGCCCAAACAAACACCCAATACTATTTTTTTTATAAAATCTAAACCTCACACTTCCAATCACCTCCTAGCTTATGATTAACCCCATTAAAGCTTCTTTTATCATCAAAAATCTTCAAGAATCATCAAAATTAAAAAGTCTTGCATGTGATGATTGATTTATACCATTGGAATGAGGGTGATGCAAGGATTAAGATGATGTAATTTGTTTATTGATTTGTGAAAGAAAATTAAAGAGAATGGGTGTGTTTGTGATGGGGGGTGGCGTGAAATGGAGAGGGAGAAGAGCAGGTTATATTTTTTTTTTGTTTTGAAATTATGTGAAAAAAAATGGTATAAATGGTTAAGTAAAAATATTGTGGGTAACTTTAATTGTAAAAAAAATAAATGTTGTTGTTGTTGGTCACATGGAGCCGGCCCAAGGAGAAAAAAAAAGAGAACCATGGCAAATTTTTAAGTAACTTGTATTTACTTAAAGTTTTACAAAATTAATTTTAGACTCCTACCCCGACACTTTTGGTAAAAAACGTAAATATAAGTCAAAAATGACGAAACTCACGGAAACATGGAAAATCATGAAAAATGAAATAAAAATACTCAATCAGGGAAAATTTTGTTTGGGAAAAAAAAACCCCCCACCGTGTCTATCCTTGATCAAAAGAAATGGATAAATAAAAATCGAGACGGTGAAAAATGACAATATTTACTGTCATGGCAAGTAAAAATAATATAAAACTATTATTTTATGAAACGAGCAATAAATCTGAATAAAATATTACCTTCAGAAAATACGAGTTCTCACAGTCGACCCTCCAAAAGGAACTCTGGTCCCTCAGAGTTCAACCGGAGACGAATGATGGATAAGCATGAATAGATGAGGATACTTGGCCTTGAACTGGTCTTCTCGTTCCCAAGTGAATTCAGACACCACGGCGAGAGTCCCACCGACGTTTGACGATTGGAATCCAACTACGCTTTAACTTCTTGATTTGCCTATCCACGATTTCGACGGGCTCTTCTATGAAATACACCTTGTCGTTCACCCGTATCTCTTCTAATGGTATTTGAATGTCCGACTCCGCCAAACACTTCTTAAGATTAGATACATGGAACACATCATGGATACAACTCAACTCTTGCGGCAATCTCAACCGATATGCCACTGGACCGATGCGCTCGACAATCTCAAAAGGTCCAACGAAACGAGGTGCTAACTTTCCTCTTTTACCAAATCGCACAACTCCTTTCCAAGGGGATACTCGCAATAGTACTCGATCTCCAACTTGAAACTCAAGAGGTTTTCGCCTCCTATCGGCATAACACTTTTGACGGCTTCTAGCTGTCTTTAACCTTTCTCTAATTTGCACAATCTTCTCAGTAGTCTCTTGTACTAACTCAGGCCCGATTAATTGACTTTCACCGACCTCGTTCCATATCACTGGTGACCTACACTTACGGCCGTACAATGCCTCGAATGGTGAACACTTGATGCTCTTGTGATAACTGTTATTATAGGAAAATTCAATCAACGGAAGGTGAGTATCCCAACTGCCACCAAAATCCATAACACATGCCCGCAGCATGTCTTCCAATGTTTGAATGGTACGCTCACTCTGGCCATCTGTCTCAGGATGATATGCGGTACTCATAAACACCTGCGTACCCAACGCCTTCTGTAGAACTTGCCAAAAATGAGATGCAAACCTACCGTCACGATCGGAGATAATGGAAACTGGAACCCCATGCTTGGTTACTATTTCATTGATGTAAATTCGCGCTAGCTTCTCTGTTTTGTAATCTTCACGAATCGGCAGGAAGTGAGCAGATTTGGTCAACCTATCCACAATGACCCAAATCGCATCATAGCCACTACTGCTTCTCGGTAACTTAACCACTAAATCCATGGTTATCTTTTCCCATTTCCATTCAGGGATTTCTGGTTGTTGGAGCAGACCTGAAGGTTTCTGGTGTTCGGCTTTCACCTTTAGACAAGTTAAACATCTATTAACATACTCAGCTATATCTCTTCTCATACCTGGCCACCACCCCCGCCCCCCCCCCCCCCCCCCGCTCCAATATACATCACTAAATCATAGTACATTCTTATCCGCACCAGGATGTACTGAATATCTTGAAAGCATGAGCTTTCGGTCCATGATTAACCATTCCTCCATACCGTCCATAGAGGGCACCCAAATTCTACCGAACAAAGTGGATTGCTCCCATTTTCTTTACTTTCACAAATTGAGCGCTCCTAAATCCTCAGCAACCGTTTCGGATGGAGACTTAAAGATCCTTTGCATAGCTTTTCTCTCTGAGCATCCAAAATTCTGGTTCTGAGGTAAACCTGAATGGTTATACTCATTGCACGCCACATCGCCCTAGGCTTAAGCCTTTCCTTTACAACTCAAGGCAAATCAGCTACTAGGTTTGCTTTCATCACCCCCGGATGATATTTGATTTCACACTCATAATCACTAAGAAGTCCAACCATCGCCTTTGGCGCATATTTCAGTCCTTTTGGTCAAAGATGTACTGAGACTCCTGGTGATCCGTGTAAAGACACTTTTTTGTCCCATAGAGGTAATGTCTCTAGATTTTTAAAACGCGAAAACACCAGGCACCCTATTCCAGTCATGCGTGGTATAATTTTTTGCCTCATGGATTTTTAACTGCCGCGAGCATAGGCGATTTACTCTAGCCCTCGTTGCATTAGTACACAGCCAAAACCTTGGTGAGACGCATCACAATAGACCACAAAGTCGTTTGGTCCATCAGGAAGCGTTAACACCGGAGCATTGCACAACTTTTCCTTCAATATCTGAAAGGCCTTCTCTTGATCTTCACCCCATACATAATCTTTATTCTTCTGAGTCAACAAGGTTAACGGTTTGGCTATCTTGGAGAAATTTTCAATGAATCTGCGGTAATACCCCGCTAATCCTAGGAAAGAACGAATTTCAGTCGGCGACTCGGGAGCTTTCCAGTTCTTAACTGCTTCAATTTTACTTGGGTCTACATGGATACCTTCCTGATTAACCACATGACCCAAAAACTGGACCTCTTTCAACCAGAATTCACACTTAGATAATTTGGCGTAGAGCTTTTCTTTCTTAAGGAGATTTAGAATGGTTCTCAAATGGTGTTCATGATCCTTTTCAGACTTAGAATAGATGAGGATATCGTCAATAAAGACGATGACAAATTTATCAAGGTAGGGTTTGCAGACACGGTTCATCAAATCCATAAATATGGCAGGAGCATTGGTAAGTCCGAACGGCATAACGGTAAATTCAAAGTGACCATAACGGGTTCTGAACGCGGTTTTCGGAATATCATTTTCATGAACTCGCAACTGGTGATAGCCTGATCGAAGATCTATCTTGGAAAAACAACAAGCACCTTGCAACTGGTCAAACAGATCATCAATCCGAGGGAGAGGGTAACGGTTCTTAATGGTCAACTTATTCAACTCCCTATAATCAATACACATCCTCATGGCACCATCTTTCTTTTTAACGAAAAGCACAGGAGCACCCCATGGCGAACTACTTGGCCTAATGAAACCTTTTTCTTGCAATTCCTCGAGTTGGTTCGATAATTCATTCATTTCAGACGGAGCTAGACGGTAGGGTGCCTTAGCAACAGGTAAAGCGCCCGGGATAAGATCAATGCGAAACTCAACTTCACGAATGGGTGGCAACCCAGATAAATCATCCGGAAACACCCCAGGGAAATCGCGCACAACATGAATGTCATCAAGTCTTTTCTCACCAGCCTTGATACATAAAAGAGATTTTGGATAGACATCCGGCCTTTCGCCATAGATGTCTAGAACATGACCATCATGGAGAGGGATACGCACGATTCTTTCATCACAAATAATGGAGGCATGATGGTGAGCTAACCAGATCCAGTAGCCGACGTCATAAAGAAAATATTTTAACAATCAAAACTGCCTAGCGAGTCGGGAGCAGTCGATTTTAAACACATGATTACGAACAACTTCTAGGGTACAGCCACGCAATACGGTATTGGTACTTACAATCTTCCCATCGGCCAATTCTACTTCGTAACTAGAGCCTAAGGCTACTGGGTTGATAGCAATAAATGGGGTATAGTCTGAGGACACAAAACTCCTTTCAGCACCAGAATCGAATAAAACATTTGCAAAATGGTTCCCATAAGGAGGAACTATCCCGTACCACTTTTGGTCCAGAGCAGCATTTTCCAACCACTTGGTACGATCTACCTCGAGCTCCTGTTATTCTGCACATCCCAGCCTTTGGACAGTTGTTTCCTAGTTAATGTCCCTTGCCACCACAACCCCAACATTCCACTTCTGTGGTCCGACATCGACCATTTCTAACCCAACAGTCCCTTTTCTTCATGACCACGCTTTCGACACCTAGCACACATCTGGCACATGCACCCACGTGGTGCCAATTAGGGCGGGCGGGTGTGTCACAATAATCGGGGGGAGGTTTGGGTGGGGGGGGGGGGGGGGGGGGGGGGGGACGGGCCAAGTGATACCTTTCGCGATCAGTGGGGCCCAACAGGATCAGCCGCAATAAACTTTGGTGGTATCATGCCTCTTGTTTGGAAGTTGCTGATTGTTCTTCGGTTACAACGTTGTGTTTCCCTTGGTTGTTTGGCGTTATCATCCCATTTCCTTTTTCCACCATCACCAGACCTAGATGCCTTACCCTGCACTGATTGCTCCACCAACTCAGCGTGCCATGTTAACTGCATCATGCAAAGAGGAGGGTTTGGATGAAGTGATGTTTCCCTTAATCCTTTCAGGAAACTTTTGAAGACCTTCTTGATTTTTCCTGTTCTCAGTAGGGACCAATTCGGGGCACATCAAGGAATTAGTTCATGAAATCGGAGTTGATGTAGGTCTCAATGTCATCTCCTTTCAAGGTCAGGTTCCATAATTCCTGTTCCATTTTCTGAATTTCCGTGTCTGGGCAGTACTCGGTAGTCATCATCTCTTTAAATTCAGTCCATGGAATCTTGTTCGCATTCTCGAGACCCAAAGTACGAACGTTCCCATTCCACCAAGTGAGGGCACGACCCTCGAATGTGCTGGCTGCATACACCACTTTATCCTGTTCAGCACACTTGCAAGTCCCAAACACTTGCTCCATCTTTTCCATCCATCGAGTTAACCCCACCACACCCTCCGACGTTAAAATAGTTGGTTTACCATTCATAAATGTCTTATACGAGAATCCACCCAGAACTAGATGATCCTTCAGTATTTGACGAGGAAGCTCGTTTTTTCTCGTGATCCTCGATTGCCTGAGCCACACGATCGGCGATCATCCTTTCCATAGCAGCTCGACGCGATCCACGCGTCCTTGAAGCTCCAAGACGTCTCAAAGGAGGCATAATTCTGTCAACAACACAAATACAAAATTCGGTGAGAACTTGTAGGAGTATGTTAAATCAAAATTTGCAAGATTAGAGGGATGAGATCCAACATGACAAATTAATTACAGATTAATAATTAACATGGTGATGGCACACTCATGGAGAATAAACATAACATCAAAATTTAATTTCAACAAGCATGTGTTGGAAAAAAAAAGATTGGAAAAGCAACAATGATAACAAAATGCTACTTCAAAAGCACATAGTTTCATTACATTCTGAGATACATAGCTTCAAATTTAAGGGTGTTTACAAAAGAGGCGGAAGCGCAAAACTACACATAATCAACATAATAACATGAACCATCATCGGTGGTTAAATAGAGCGTACAAAAGATAACAGTCCGAAAGTACAATAACATAAAAGGAAACATAGGGAATAACTACTAAGGATCATTGGAAGGGTCTTGCAATCCAGGTGGCTGAGTAATCCCATAAGTCTTCAGCACATCAATAGCATCATTCGAGCGCTCATCCATATCGTACCAACCCAACCTATCTGCCATCATCACATGCACATTAGCCAAACGTCATTTTTTTATCAGTGTGGTGTGGGGAGATGGGGTGATGGTGGGGTTGTCCCGTTCAAGGGTAAGGGTACTTCTTTTTTTCTTCTTAGTCTCTTTTCATGTTCTTTATCTCCCTTATCTTCACTTTATCTATCTTTCGCAACCGCATCTTTATCCCTAGAGCCATCATCTCCATACTTAAAATCCATCACACTCCCACTTCCCATTCATCTCTCCATCACTCTTTCATCTTTCCAACTCTGTTAACGCACTTTTTTCATCTCACCTTTTTCCTTCTTCCTTTTTCTCAACCTTATCTTCCACTTCACAACAAACTTCTTTCTAAGCTTACAAGTATAACAACCATCGATTTTTAAAGTCGCTTTATCCCATGGAAACCATTATGTATTACGCAAGTTTTTTTCATTTCTGTATTTTTAAGACCTTTTGCTTCCATCCCCTTGATCCCGGACTCCCTCAACAAAAATAGTGAGTAAACATTACGAGACACTCCTCGACTTGAGAGACGGGTTCTCGACACTTGTAATGATCATAGAGCGAGACCGTAGCATGTCATTAGAAGTACTACATCTCAACGTGCTCCTTTGGCAGAGGAGACACGTCCTGAGCCCTCATCGGAATTAGCAAAGTCATTACCTCGATTCCGGAGACTACTCTTTGAGATGAATGTGTACAAGCGTTAGGTTTCTGGGAGGGGTGACTGATGAGTATTTCATCTACTTGCTCAACTGCTTCCACATCGTCCCATTCTTCGGGATCTTCTTCAGGATCCTCTTCTTCCTCTTCGATAATGTCCATGTCATCCCATTCTTCCATCTCCTCCTCAGGGTCTTCCTGAGGGTCTTCCTCGAACTCTTCTTAGTTTTCGGGAAAGTTGAAGACGTGATATCGACGATTGTGGCAGAGAATCCATTCTACATATAGAAAGAGTGATATAATATAGTAGGTGAGTAAGCACGGTTGATTTAGATCGAATAAATATACATTAAAATGATATAAATAATATCATGATAACGAGAAGCATGATCAATAATTTTCATACGTTATTTAAATGAGAAAATAACGAATTACAATAAGGCTTAATATTTTTAACGACTTCATGTAACAAACTTTAATTATATCAATCATAAATAACAAGTAAGGATTTAAGGATTAAACCGTGGATAATATGCAAATCGCGATGGAATTCTGTGTTTTTTTTTTTTGACCCAACAAAATTAGACTTTTGAACTTTTTTATGGTGGTTATATGACTAAGTTTCTGAAAAAAACGACCTTAGTTCCCTTTAACCTAGCTACTGGTACCAATCTGTGAGACCCCCAAGAATGCGGCAATATAATTCGGGCATGGGTCCAAGGGGTAACCAACGCATCATACTAGATCTAGGATTACAAGTCACAACAACACATGAAAAGTCATACATTACGGTGCTAGCTTGACAAAATATCCAGAGTTATACCGGGCCCAACAATTTAAAGTACCATACATGAACCATAAGTTTTAAAACACAGACTGACAACGACCAGTTTTTATAAGCACATGACTTGACCCAACAGCACATTTTTAAACACAACACAAGGAACGCCCATCCGCTTGATATCCATCGAGCTTCCAACCTTCAAAGTTAAGCATTATTACCTGAGATTAAACATGAGAAAACGTCAACAAAAGTTGAGTGAATAACATAGGTTTAAATAAATATCATAGGAACATGAACACAAGTATATAGTAATATCATGGGAAAAATCAATATTATTGCACGTAAAGTACATGACCCCGAAACCTAACTCATGAGCCCCTAAAGTACGGTATTCTGCAACTACCTCAATAATTTCAAATGTAAATGTCGTCACAAAAGGCTATTCAACCTTAATCTGACGGCCGGGTATAGTCCAGGTCCCTCGATGGATCCACCCATAACATTCGCGCTCACTAACGTGATTTAACAGTTCATGATTTCCGGGGCAAACAACTAGCAGAAAGGGACTTAGGCAATAATAATTTCAGGTAAGCAATTAAAAAACAATTTGATAAACACAATGCTTGTGTTCCAATCATGTAATTCTCACCCCGCAATTTAAAACAAGTATTCAATGGAAAAGGTGGCTATGTACCTCCACCGTTAGCAAAGAGATTAAAATGATCAAAGAAAATCAAGAAGAAGCCCGTAAGGCACCACAACTCAATGACCTAATAGGAAAAATCATGTTGTCACTATGAACGCCATCATGAAACACTCCAACACATGAATGAAAATATGTTATGTAATATTATCATGGATAAATAAGTAGGAGTTTACACTCTATGTTTATTTCAAAATGAAACACAACATGAAAGGAAAATAAAATAAAATATATTTTTCATCATACTTCAAGAAATCTTGCAAAAATCTCTTTTATAAAAGTTTTAACGGATCATGGTATGTTTGCAAAGCTTGCAAGTCGCGCAAAAACAAACCAAACACTTACTCTCATCACTTGGACCCCTACCTAACTATATTAACAAAGTATAAGTCACACTCACACCCATGATGAATGTATCATTAACCCAACTTATCGACTCCATTTTAAACCCTATTTTTTCACACCAAAAAGTTATGAATAAAACCAAAATTCTAGAAATACCTTGCCTTGACGAGTCATAACCCAAAATGAGTACAAAGGGCTACAGGTAGGTAGGTTTTTACCCACTTGAAAGCTCTACTCCTACCTATCCAAAAAGTCAGCCACACCTTTTTAAACTTTTACCAAGTCAACGGGAAATCAAAATTTTAGTAACCGACTACAATGTTGGAGACTTTTTGAAACGTTATTTGGCATTTGCCGTTTAACATAACTAATTATTCATAATAAGCTTTTAATGTGGATTCCAAAGAGAGAGTTTTCTATTTTAACTTAGCCTACAGGGGGAGAATTATAAAATTATTATCCATTTTTCACCTATTAAACCCAAGACTTTTTACACTTTTTGACACATATGTCCGGTTTTGACCCATTTTAAAAAACGGCCAGCCATTTACTCTCCGGACACTTCTTGAGCACCAACTCACCACATACACAATACATCAGTGGGCATCCACTTTATTAAAAGGAGAACATAAACCTGTAGAGTTTAAAAAATTTGGGCATGACCTGTCCTAATTCAGCACTAATTTCCATGTGTTTTCTAAGCCTAAATCATTACCCATTTCGCTCTAAATCAAACACCAAGCCTCTACAAAGCCACAAACTCATACCATGATCATATGACATCAAAAATTCAGTAGGTTCATCATAAAAATATCAATTTTATTTATAAAAATTAAGACTCAATTAAACTACAATCAATGTATATACATGAAATGAGAAATTTTAATCAAGAAAGGGGTCTAAAAGTGTACCAATCAAGAAGCAAAATTAGGAACCAAGATTAAAACCCAAAACCCCTATGGGTTTGAGTTTTTGGCCGCGGCTAGGAGGTCCAAACAAACACCCAATACTATTTTTTTTTTATAAAATCTAAACCTCACACTTCCAATCACCTCCTAGCTATAGATTAACCCATTAAAGCTTTCTTTTACCTCAAAATCCAAAAATTCCCTCATTATGGCATTGATCTTTGGCTCCAAGTTTAAATCTTTTATGTCCATGTCAATCCCACTACGAGATAAACCATCGACCAATCGGCCAGAGGTAAGATTCGTGACAGAAATGCCAAAGAATCCTGGGCACTATTAGAGGACCTCGCCCTCTATGACAACAAAAGTTGGAATGACCCAAGGGATTTCGCTAAACCAGTCAAGGCAATCTCTTTGCCTCAAGATGTCCCGAGTACATCCGACCGTCATCTCATCAAGCTTGAAAATCAAGTCCAATGCTTGATGGAAGCTCATCTTGCTCATAAATCATCCATACAAGTGAACAAAATCACTTCTTCATGTGAGAATTGTAGTGGTCCTCATGACACTTTATATTGCATGGAAAATCGTGAGCAAGCTTTTGTTGATTACGCATCCTTGCGTACCGACGAAGCAGGAGGCAAGTGGTACACTTTCAAACCCGAGCAAAACAACCTTGGTGACACCTATAATCCGTCATGGAAAAGTCACCCAAACCTTAGGTGGAGACAACCTTAAAACAATTTTTCAAACCCACCTAATCGTTTTCAACCTAATGGTTCGATCCCAAACCGCTCCTTCAACAACAATCCTCAAAGTTTTAACAGTCAATCAAATCTTGAAGGATTGGTGTCTAACTTCACGACATCTCAAGACGCTAGATTATCCAAGTTTGAAGCCGATTTCAAACGACAAAAAAGCAAGATTACCAATAAGATTGACACATTCTAGAAGGCCATCAACGATCGAATAACAGGAGCACTCCCAAGTGATACGATTAAGAACCCAAAACTGAATGTTAATTCTATCACTCCAGTTTTGTCTGCTTGTTCTTACCCAACTGATGACCCCCAATACTCATCCCAAATCCATAATTCGATCAATGCTATTGAAACATTGATGATGTGTCATTTTATACACTATTTCAGGGTCATTTAAC
Source organism: Tanacetum coccineum (assembly GCA_026074375.1). Taxonomy (NCBI): domain Eukaryota; kingdom Viridiplantae; phylum Streptophyta; class Magnoliopsida; order Asterales; family Asteraceae; genus Tanacetum; species Tanacetum coccineum. Next base: position 37,019 of record BQNB010054545.1, read on the forward strand.
CTCCTAAATCATGCAAATATGCCCAGATTATATGCTTAATCATTTGTTTTTAGGTTTTTAGCACTTGGATGACATTTGGAGGGAGTACACATGACTTGGGCTCATTTGGAGAAAAAACGGACGAAATTACGGACCTACACCAAATCCTTGAAGAAATATTGCTTACAGAACGTGGAGACGGCGTCGCAGGCATAAAGTGACGCTGTCGTGATCCATCTAGTGACGGCGTTAGAGATTTAGTGACGGCGTCAGGACGTAGCAGACTTAATAAGGATCTAGAATCATCCACGTAGCGACGGCATCAGGATTACAACGCGACGTCGTCGCAGCGATATCTCTATATATACTAAACCGATTTTAGGGTTTCAAGTGTGTAACTTTGTATAACTTTTGGGAGACGAACCCTAACTCTTGTAGTAGCTTCATAGGTCATTTTAGGGCCTTAAAACCCTATTGAACTACCTTGAATCCATGTTTTAATTCAAGTAAGGTTATTTATCATTAATCATTCAATATGTCTATGTGTTGTGTGATTGATTTATCTCTTTGATTTCTTTATAACATGCGAGGCTAAACCCTCCTTTGTATTTACTTATGATTGTATGAAAGTCGGATTGCAGATCCTTTTACTGTTGCTTCTTGATTGATGATTGTGCGTGTTAGGTTCTAGAAAATCAGCTTTTGTCTGTATCGCTATAGACACATCTAAGGAAACACGAGTGCGTAGAAAGGATACCATCGGGTAACAATCTTCATACTACCTTGCCTTTTTATATGGTTGATCCCTCTTAAGATATTTCACATGCATTTAATGTACTCTTAGGGGCCTTGTAATAGTCTTCATACTACCTTACTTGTGCGTTGCCCTAACGAAATATTAAATAGACGGCGGGTTCGTGTAATCCGTTCATGACCTAGGAAATACTTACACATATCATCACAAGTGTGACAAGGCAACAAGATTAGGAGAAGCAATCTGATAAGTAATGCATGATTAAGTAAATACATTTAATTATCATAAAGTTATCACCAGTAGATTAGATATTAGTTTAATTAGTAGTTAAACAAACCAACCTCTCAAACCATAGATTTACCTGCTTTCATAAAATATAAAAACACAAAAATAATCTTCTCTCAACCCCTAGAATTCTGTTAGACCGTGATCAAGCCTTCCCAACCTATTCCCCTAGAGAACGATAACAACCCCCGAGTCTTGCCTATACTACTACTACAACGGTTAGGTACTCTGCCTAGGGAGTTGTAAAACTTCTTGTAGAAGTCCCTTACGACAACCGCATCAAGTTTTTGGCGCCGCTGCCGGGGAATAGTTAGGTTTTGATCATAGTTTAACTTAGTTATACTTGCTTGAATCCTTTCAAGTAAGAATTTAATTTCCGCATATTAGCTTTCTCGTAGTCTATCTTTTCTTTGTGTTATTTGTTTGGTAATCCATTCTCGTCAACCACCATGGGAGACAAGAATCATATCCGTACTCTTGGAGACTACTCCAAACCTAGCCACAAGGGCTATAAGAATACCATTGAGCTCCTCATAGGGAACAACGTGGTACCTCTTCGACCCGACACCATCCGGTTGGTGCAAAACGGATGCTCATTCCATGGACTTCGGTCCGAGGATCCAAACCAACACCTTAAGGATTTCTTAAAACTTGTGGACTCACTTGACCTTGACGGTGAAAATAGGGAAAGAAGGCGCCTGCGTTTATTTTAATTTTCCCTTCGCGATCAAGCTAGCAACTGGCTTGAACGTCTTCCAGTATGATCCATCACCACATGGGAGGATCTTACTACTCGTTTCCTTGCTCAATTCTTTCCATCGGGAAGGACCGCAAAACTCCGCAATGATATCCTGATGTTCCAACAACATCATGGAGAATCTCTATCAGAAGCATGGACTCGTTTTAAGGACTTACTACAAAAAGTCCCTCATCATGGCATCGACCTTTGGCTCCAAGTCTAAATTTTTTATGACCATGTCAATCCTGTCACAAGACGAACCATTGACCAATCGGCCGTGGTAAGCTTCGTAACCGAAACGCCAAAGAATCCTGGGATTATTAGAGGACCTCGCCCTCTATGACAACGAAAGTTGGAACGACCCAAGGGATTTCGCTAAGCCAGTCAAGGCAATCACTTTGCTTCAAGATGTCCTAAGTACATCTGATCGCCGCCTCATCGAGCTCGAAAATCAAGTCAAACGCTTGATGTATGCTCATCTTGCTCCGACACAACCTACTCAAGTAAACAAAGTCACTACCTCATGTGAGATCCCGAACAAGCCTTTGTTAAATACGCATCCTTGCGTACCGATGAAGCGGGAGGTTAGTGGTATACTTTCAAGCCCGAGCAAAACAATCTTGGTGACACCTATAATCCGTCATGGAAAAGTCACCCAAACCTTAGGTGGAGACAACCCCAGAATTACCAAAATAATTTTTCCAACCCACCTAATC